>ML784440.1:531523-541550 GCA_009831015.1 Picea engelmannii
CTTTATTTCTGCAAAAAGAGTCTATACAATGGCATGAAATATCTCCCAGTTTGAACCCCTGTTTCATATAAAAAATAGGCATTTATAGCCTCTTACAAACAGTTTTACAGATCCTAAAAACATGGATCTGTATTTAATAAAAGCAATTCAAATATAACTCAACAACTTGAAAATAAAGTCTTAACAACTAAACTTAGAACTCGAATTGTCTTCAATCTCCAAAATTCGCCATCTGCATCCTTCATCTCCTGGGATCTGCAATGTAATGAAACATGGCATGACACCTGTCTTGACAGTTGGATTTCTCCAACGTTCATGGTCGATTTTTGAGGAAGTTGTTTTGCATGTGGTTGCCAAAATTCTCTCGAGCCTCTGATGTTGAGTCCTTTGCATGCGATCTGATAGTCCCTTGATACTCTGGAACTCCTTCATAACCTGTTCGAAATGACCTGTTCTGTCTTTGGCTTAAAAAAATACTTTTCCATCTTTCAACAACTAACTCGTTTAATATTCCGCAGGTTAGCTGTTGAAAGTCGCCACTTTCAACAGCTAACGGATCATAAAATATCTCTTTGCGCTGGTGAAAGCCCTGATTGCGCTCAAAACGAGTTTTCACCTTCAAAATTTTGATTTCATCAAAACTCAGTGTGCCTCCGGTTTCTCACCTTGCATATTAACAACGACTTGAGCAAGTACCTTCAGATCTGGATGGGATTTTTGTCTTTGCTTTTGTTTCAATCTTCTTATCTGCCTTTTAAGGCGTTTGGCAAGCCACCACAGACTATTGTAATCTTTGGTGAGTTTTTGCTTTCTCTTCTTCTCTTTAACACTTTCCTTAGCCAATATCTCAAGTGAAACATTGGTTTTTTCAAAGTTCTCAGACAACTTCTTATACCTTTCTTTGATTACCCATTCCAAAACCTCTTGCTGAGCGATTACCTCTTTCAGATGCTTGATTTTCTGAGACTTCTTTGACTTGGAGCTTTTTGATGTTTCTCCTTCTTCTATATGAGTGAAGGTCTCATAGTTTTGTGCACACTTAGTTGACTTCTCAGGACTCTTAGTGACAGGGCATTGATCTTGTTGCTCTGATTCTGAGTCTGAATAGGGCAAGTTTAATATATTGGTTCTCTTCTCTGTACTCTTCTCTGTAGGACGCTCTGTGGTCTACTCAAAGTTTAACCTTTTTTTCGACTTACGGGGCTTCACTCTAGAAATTCTATCTTCTAGAGGTCCTGGCAGGGTCCTTCTTTTTCTTGAACTGCTTTGAGGAGAAGTATGTTTCTTTGAACCTTTCCCTGGTTCATTTGCAGGCTGAGTCTGTGTCTCAAAACCCTCCCAGAATAGAAAATGATCCCAGCTCCTTCCCTGCTGTTTTAATTCCTCCAGGATGATCAATTTTATGAGGCCGAAGTGGCATAGAGTACTTTTCATGCTCAAGGGTTGAGCCCTGATCTTCTTGCAAACCTTAGTCAAACTTTTATGTAGGAAAAAAGGTAAATTGAGGGGAGTCTTTCCTGTGAAATGGTCCAGGAGTTTGAAGTGATACATCATGAGTTTATCATACCTGCCCTCCGAGTTAATGTAGAGTTGGATGCCTTTGAACAGCTCCTGCCATTCTTCTTCTAGATAGGAAACTAGCATACCCCTTTTCCATGCCTTGTGCCTGAACTCTTCTTTCAAATAAGCTCTGAAATCCAAATTTTTGGGAGCAATGGTTTTGAACCAGCTCTGACCCGTTCTTGGTAGGTTTGTTGCTGCAGCAATGGCAGCTTCATCTACTCTAATTTCCATGGACCCAACACGAGCTTTGTTCCCATCAAAAGTCTTGGCAAAATCTTCTGCTGTAGACTGGTGGCAACCATTTTGCAACCACTCAACGAATTCAATACACCCTGCATTTGAAAAATGTTTATGGACTTCGGGATGTGTCTGTAGAAAAGACAGGCTATCCATCTCTCTCCTGAGTAGAGAACCACTGCGTCTCCTCGCCATTCTGTAGCTCGAAAATCCCAACAATTCTGTATATTAACCCCTGCAACTGCTGTTCGAGCCGAGGTTCTGCGCTGTTGAAAGCACTTCGGGAGTCGGCTCTATTTTGAAACATTTGAAACTTTAACAGACCTCTGTGAACAATGTGTGATATGGAAACAATGATCTGATTTGATGTTGTCAGGATGACAGTACAACCTCTGTACCTGAGTTACAGGATTCAAAATTACCATCTCCAGTGCCATGAGTGCGCAGCATGCTTCACTGAACCAGATCCGCATCGTAATCCTATTTTGAAGTGCAAAACTGAATTTTCATCATTACCCACTTTCATCAGCACATGATTTGGATTTTCATGACGTGGGATGATCGTATCATTATTTTCCTTTGGATACGTGGATAACACGCACGTGATTCCCGCTTCCTCCAGCCAACATCCCGTGGAAAACGCCCCTTAACTGTTGAAAGTCTCCACTTTCACCAGCACATGGTCTTGTGGAAAACCCCCATTCGCTGTTGAAAGTCTCCACTTTCATCAGCGCATGACCTTGAAATAACTGCTCCATAGTTGTGGAAAGTCTTCACTTTCATCAGCGCACGACGTTGTAAAAACCGCTCCATATTTGTGGAAAGTCTTCACTTTCACCAGCGCACGACCCGCAACACTGCTTCTTTGGATACTTTGGAATTCAACACTTTCACCAGCGCAAAGACCTATGAGAGACGCTCCTTAGTTGCTGAAAGTCACCACTTTCCCCAGCTAACACTCATCTTTTGGACCCACGTTAGCTGTTGAAAGTGAATTATGAAAATTTTGAAAAGAAGACTTTAATGGGTCATATTATTTTCTAAGACAAAAACCAAAACCTAAGTTTTGCAACTAGAAAAACTCAAAAATGAATTGAGGAAACTACCAATAGCCATGCTATCCACCACAAAATGTGACCAAAGGGACGGGTTCATTTTGGGAGCTAACAGTAACCACTTGTAAAAAGGTTGTTCATCCCCTTTTACAACCCCCTTTTTCAATTAACAATCTTTTGGGATCACTTCCTGGGTCACCCCTGGGGGTATCAAGCCATTTTGGGGTTGTTTCCCTTTCTTAAAATCTTCGAGCAACTTGTTTTTCGCAATTTACAACCATTTAAAAGGACCTGGTTGTATATTTTAAGCTCATGTTTCACCTTTGTTTTGCACTCTTTCACTTGAGGCATCCATTGGTTAATTGTCCAGGACATCGGTTTACCCCGGGAACCCATTTTGGGCAATTTTCCAATGCTTTAAGGGAGTGAACAGTTCGTTGTTTGATTTTTTTAGTTCGTTGTACAAAAACTCAACGAGCTTATTTCCATCCTATTATCCATAATTTTCACCCCTAGGCCATTTTGGCCATCCAAGAAGCTGAGGGAGGACAACACCCAGGTTGGGTGGTCCTAAGAAAGACTTCTTGTAAGTCTTTCACCTCTCTTTTTTCCCCTTCATTACCACCTCGGGAGAAGGGCCACCTGAGGTGCGGGTAGTACCTGCCTCGTTCTGAGTTATCAAAAAGGTTGTAACCGACTTCATAGCCAGATAGGTCGGATCTGTCCCAACGAACAGATTTTGCTTATAACAAGTCCCTTTTTTTGTCGACCATAATGGGGAACTTGCAAACATATTTAGTTTTTCTTGTATCCCAAACTTATACTGGGCATTAGACCCAAATTATTTGCGGTCCTTTTCCCACTTGTTGACAAAAATTTGTGGAAAGGTATTTAAGTAACCCTTTGGAATTTTCTTTGGTGCTTGTTATAGTTTAGTTCCCCTGCAATTTCTATTGCATATGAGAGCCATAAATACCATCAATTTTTCCTTTCCTTTTACCTTTCCAGTCTTTGATTCTACTTGTTCAAAATCGTGTGGGAAGTTATACATCTTTCATACGTCACATGGAATTGTCTAAAACTGGAAAATCCCCTCTACCTCCGGTGAAAAGAAAGCTTGCTTCCAGTTCCGAAAATGACGAAGTTAACATAGAATATTATATTCCCTGCGATGATGATCCTCTTGCTTTCGAGAGATTTTTTGTAAAAACTAGGAGTCAGGCCCCTAAAACCACTCTGCAAGGAATGGAAGGGACCAAAACAGATCCCAAGGACAATAAAAAAGGAAAACTTCCTGCGAATGGTAGATTACCCTCCCCTCCAAGGAACAAGGTTCCATGGACTCCAAACAAGGTAAATTTTCCTAATAATCCACCACCCTGCTTCCCAACATCGGTACCTTACAATGTCATTAAAGATCTAGTGAATGTCCCCACCCACATGACATTATTAGATGCTCTTAGAAAACTTGCTTGGTTTGAAAACCTTTCACGTGTTCTACAAGCACCTCCTACTCCACGAATGGAGCAAAGAGTTCATCTTTACAAAGAGTCTTCTTCCCAACCTAAGGAATCTTATGATGTTATTGATTTAGACCCTAGGGTTCCTCCTTTCTATATCTCAGTTTTAATTTCTGATTTTGTGCTCCATAACTGTGTTGTTGACACATGAGCGAGGCATAATGTCATTCCCCTTCGATTCATGAGAAGACTGGGTGTTGAATGCATAGGCCCATGTAGAGATCTATTAGCTTTGGATTCAAGGATTGTAGAAACCATTGGTTACATCAAGGACTTATCCATTACTTATGACGAAGCTCTGGAGGTGAGCATGCTCATAAACGTGATCGTAATAGATATGCCTAAAGCACATGGCATGATTTTAGGGAGGAAGTGGTCCAACAAAGTCAAAAAGGGTTGTTACTTCATGGAGGGAACCCACTTCACCTTTCCCCATAAGGGTGTTGAAGTTGATCAATGAAATTTATACGATGAGAATTTTCATCAATGTTCAGAAAAACCATAGTGTTGTGAATGGATTGTCGACGTTTTAGATCTAGATTAGGATCCATCTTCAGGAAAAGGAGCCTGGATTATAATTGAAGAGTGAAGCTTAATATAAATACTAATTGGAGGGAGGAAGGACTAAAGTTCGGCTAAAGAGAACCCTAATTTTAATTAATTTAATTTAAGTTATTTTAAAAAATTTATTTGTTTTTAGGTTTTAATTTAATTTTGAATTTTCTTCTCATTTAAATAAAAGGTTTAGGATAACCCCCGAGGGGCATCTCAATTGGCATGTGTCGTGATATGAAGTGTTATGTTCGATGAGGTTCCAAGTTCAAATCCCCCTGACTTACCCATTCCTACAGAAGGGGCATATGTATGGCACCTGAAGGTTATAGTGGTAGTGGTTGAAATCAACCCCATGTCACGAGAGTACGAGACCGACCTAGTTGTCGATTCCACCAGATACAAAAAAAAGGCTTAGGAGGGAACCAAATTACCGAGATCAGGTTGTAACTTCTTCCTACAATACAAAAGATGTGTCTTTTCAAGATACAGGTATGGGTATGTATATTGTGTTATCTGAGGAAGATTCACATGTCCCTCCTTCTGAGTTGGAAGAAATGGTATGGAGTATGGATTTTGATAGTGCTAAATCCAAGCACGGATCTCGGGCTAGGGTCCTTTTATGTGATTCCAAGGGGAAGGAAATCCCTTTCTCTTTTCTATTAGAATTCCCTAACACTAATAATATGACTAAATATGAAGTGTTAGTTCAGGGCCTCCAAAAGGCCTTATACTTAGGAATTTTCCATTTGTTGGTAAGCGGGGATTCTGAATTGGTTGTGAATAAAATTAGAGATAAATATGAAGTTCATAACCCACATCTCAAACAATACCTTCGAAGGGCTAAGAAACTTATTGAGAGGTTCTTATCTTTCAACATTCAAGTTGTACCTAGGGTTGCAAACCACGTAGCTAATACTTTGGCCTTGGATGGTTCTTGCTTCACTTCAAATTTCGTAAGGTCTATCGAAGATATAAAGGTCCAAATTTTACATAGACCTGCGTTACCTAATAATGTTGACTCTTGGCAAGTTTTTGATACTGACGAACAAAACTGTAAATTCCTTCAAAACAAGGAGTAATTCAAATATTTACATATCAGCCATGAGTTGGAAGACGAAACTGGGAATATAATCCAATTAAAGACAAATAAGATTCCACTTGGTTTGTGTGTACTGGAATCCATGTTTGATTCCAATGATGCCACTACTTATGCACCTAGTATTGATAGTGAATCTATTAGGAAGGTGCAAGAAGCCATCCTGGGAACTAAGAAAGATCCAAAACTAGTCTATATAGGTTCACAGTGTTCCCCTTCTGAGATCACCCAATTCACAGAACTCTTGACAGAGTTCAAGGATGTTTTTTCTTGGTCCTACGAAGACCTCAAGGTTTTCGATATGCAGGAGATAGTCCATGCCATACCCATAATCCTTGATTCGAAACCTTACAGGAAGAGACAAAGAAAGAACAACCTTGCTTTGGAACAAATGATTAAAGTTGAATTATACAAGATGGAAGAATATGGGGTCATATACTTCATATGGGATCATATGGAAGATGGAATCATATGGGGTCTGTTACTCACAATGGTTATCTAATTTGCTTCCCGTTAGGAAGAAAATTGGTGATATTCATTTGTGTGTCAACTTTCGACATTTGAATAGGGTGTCCCTAAAATAAAAATACCCCATCCCACCAATGGAAGAGATCCTGCAACAAGTCTCGGGGTCTCAAAGGATGTCCCTTTTAGATGGTTTCTCAGGTTACAAACAGAGAGCCCTCAAGCCTTCTGATAGTTATAAAACCACCTTCACTACTCCTTGGGGCATGTATGCATATAAAAAGATTCCTTTTGGATTGATTAATGCTAGGAACACCTTTCAACAGGCCATGGTGATCTAGGTGGATATCGGTGGCCACCCACGTTTTCCAACTGGCTCAAAACAATTTTCTGGCAATTTTGGCAATTTACTATTTTTAGCAATGTCAACTTCCGGGGCCATTTTGAGGGCATAAATGAAGTTTTTTCTAGATAGAGATTATCAATAATAGCCAAAGGAATTATTGAGCCCCCAAAATTAATCTCCTCAACGATACCTTTCCAATGGGCTATCATACACCTAAAACGAGGATCGTATGCAAAAGTTACGACCCCGGAAAGTTGATGTACTAACTTACCCAGACGGGGCTCACATGACTTTTGGCGCTTCATCTCCTAGGGTTAGGTTTTTCGATGTCTAGGGTTTTTTTGGCATTTTTGTTTATTGTAAAAAGGCCTTCAAAGCCTCATTGTAATAATATTCTATCGAATGAGTGCAACCGTCACGTCTCTTCTCAGAGATAAGCCGCCACCATTCCAACAAGCTTGTTTCCACTGCATTTTACAGTTTCAGCTTATTTACTTATTGAATAGAAAACTAGTTTTACTGTATCTCTATTATTTTGTGTTAATCACATGTTAATAATCTGTAGTCATTTTTTTTTTCTCATAAAATCCGGATTAGTGGTATCAGAGCGGTCTGCTCCTTGTCGTCTTAATGCATGTCCCCAACGAGGTCGAAGTGCAAAGAGTTGGGTCTCGAACTTGTTTCTCTTGAGGAAAAAATATATCACACGCCCAAGCGACCTCTCACAGCAGGATAAAATAAAGATGACAGGATAGGAGATCCTTTCAAACTGTTGATTGAGGAAGCCCTCACGCAACAAAGGAACGAGATGATGGATAGTTCCACGCAAATCCTTCAACGACTACCAACAGGCGATGCATCTTCTTCGAGCGGAGGTGTCGCCCCCTTCAAGGTACAAATCAACTTTGATATTCCTATATTTGAAGGTGAGATAAACGCAGATGTTGTATACAAGTGGTTGAATCTACTAGAAGGGTATTTTTTTGTCCATAACTTTTCAAATAGAGAAAATATTACTTTTGTGTTCCTCAAAGTCGTTCCCTGTGTCAAAGATTGGTGGGAAACTTTCTGTGAGAAAAAATAAATAGAGGAACCCTCATTATTTATAGTCATGACCACCTGGAAATCCTTCAGGGATGTTATTAAGGAACAATACTACCCTGGCAGAATTTATGATGACTTGTATACCAAATGGACCACACTGCGGCAAGAAAGAGACCAAGCAGTGCCAGATTTCACAAATATCTTCCATACCTTGCGCACCAAACTGGGTATCAAAGATTCAGAGCGACATCTGGTGCTCAAGTATCACGGTTCTCTGCATAGATACATCCAGACCAAAATGGAATTTCTGGACATCTCATCCTTGGGTGCGGCCTATCGATATGTCGTCAAAATCGAGCAGAAGCTCAAACAAAAGATGCGGAAATTTGGGACTGGGAACCCCGCACAACAAAAGCTAGGAAAGGGCGGCTCCAACCCATAGAAAAAAATAAAGAGAAAAGATATATAGTATCAGGAAAACCAGTCCAAGCCATAAGCAAAGAAGGACACCAGAAAGACAAAGAAAGATACCGAAAAGTGGTGTGACTTCCATAAGAGCCCTTTCCATAACACTGATAATTCTTTCTTAAAGTAGTCGCTGGTGGATGAAGTGAAAGCCTCTGAATTAGATGTGGGTTCTGACTGAGAGCCAGAACCAGAAAGGGGAAGATGGATCATTGACGCGGAATTAAGTGCCACCGTTGCTACCACCAAGCTCCAGCCTGGTGAACCAGATGAGCAAGAAGAAGGAGAATGCCTCTTCTATTTACAGATGTGGGTAAAAGGAACCCCGCTACACTTCATTGTTGATAGCGATAGCCAAAAGAACCTCATCTCAATAGAGGTTGTCAAGCGGTTGGCCCTGTTGACAACGCCTCACCCACAACCCTACAACATTGGATGGCTCTGCTAAGGAATCAATCTCCGTGTCATCCAACCATGTCGACTATTGTACGACATCAAGCTCTTCAAATATGAAGTATTGTGTGATGTTGCTCCTCTGGAATTTTGTGATGTTCTTTTGGGCCAACCTTATTTATGGAAACATCATGTTGTATATGAGTCTAGGCCTCGTAGTGTTATTATTACTTTGAACAGGAAATTGTACAAGATACCTGAGGCAGTCCCACCTAGTGTTATTTCCTTGATCTTTGCTAAGTAATGCAGGAAGGTCATCTCTCAGACGGGGAAGTTTGTCTTCTTAGGGATTTTCTCTCAGAATAAGCAAAAGATCACAGCCACATCCAGGGTCTCTATGGCTAAACTCTCCACACAACAAAAGTAAGTAGATAAGGTCGTGGAAGAATACTCAGATATCTTCTCCTCACCTACCTGTTAGAAAAACAGGACCGCGGAGCAATAAAATAAAACAAATGCAGAAACAAAACTCAGAAGACACACAATACAAGAGAGACACAGATTTATGTGGTTCACCAAGTGTGGGCTACGTCCAGCAGAGAAATTGCCAGGTCCTTCCTTTATTATTATCCAGCAAATGAAGGGATACAACCTACAGCAAAACCCGTTGTAACTTCCTCTTCTTTCTCTCACAGTCTCCTCTCTCAGAATACAATATTCACCATCATCCATAGCCGCAATACATTTCCCTCATAAAAGAGGGTTGCCTTCTAGGGAAAAAAAACCCTAACATAATCTCTATCGTTAGATCTGCGACCTTATAATGAATGGTCCAGATTTACAATGAAATTACAATATACTTTTACAAGGCAATTTTTACTTCGGGGGCTTTGCCCTCGAACCCCTGCTGGGGGCCCGCTTGCCCCCAGACCCCCCAGCCGGGGGGATAGGCCCCTCAGACCCCGCAGAGGGGGTACCCCCCCTCTGCACTCCCCCGTGTGGAAGAGTGTACATACTTCTGGGGTGTAAATACTTCATGGGGTATACACACGGCTGAAAACAAGGACCTCTGAATCAGGAAGATAATCAGGCTCCACAACCAACAATCTCCTACTTGGAGACTGATCTCAACAAATCCACCGCTACTGTATATGTTGGACTCTAAACCTTCTTGGACCTGGCAAATTTCTCATCTTCATCTTCATTCTTGAAGACCAACTGAAACTGAGCAAGAACTCAGTTTCTCCCTGGTTACTCCCTTTGTTAACATGTCTGCAGGATTCTGGCT
>ML784440.1:545259-594974 GCA_009831015.1 Picea engelmannii
AATACAAGAGAGACACAGATTTACGTGGTTCACCCAGTGTGGGCTACGTCCACCAGAGAAATTGCTAGGTCCTTCCTTTATTATTATCCAGCAAATGAAGGGATACAACCTACAACAAAACCCGTTGTAACTTCCTCTTCTTTATCTCACAGTCTCCTCTCTCAGAATACAATATTCACCATCATCCATAGCTGCAATACATTTCCCTCATAAAAGAGGGTTGCCTTCTAGGGAAAAAAAACCCTAACATAATCTCTATCGTTAGATCTGAGACCTTATAATGAACGGTCCAGATTTACAATGAAATTACAATATAATTTTACAAGGAAATTTTTTCTTCGGGGGCTTCACCCCTGAACCCCCGCTGGGGGCCCGCTTTCCCCTAGACCCCCCAGCCGGGGGGATAGGCCCCCCGGACCCTGCAGAGGGGGTACCCCCCCTCTGCACTCCCCCGCGTGGAAGAGTGTACATACTTCTAGGGTGTAATACTTCATGGGGTATAAACACGGCTGAAAACAAGGACCTCTGAATCAGGAAGATAATCAGGCTCCACAACCAACACTACCGGGGTACCTCTGCACTGCCAGGTCAAGCACCCCATCGATAGGACCCCTGACGCACTGTTGTCCCATAGATGTTTCACTTCCCCTTGCAGTCACCTCGACTGACTCATCTCTTTTTCCAACTAAAGCTGACAAAGCCACCCGATTCATTGATCGGATCCAACACATCCGCCAACAGGTTCAGGATATCCTATAGAAGTCCAATGACAAGTACAAGCAGCTCCATGATCAACATCGGGTGCCACATAAGTTTCAGGTGGGTGACAAAGTTTGGTTTCACTTGCAGAAAGAACTCCTTATAGGACCCCATTAGAAGCTTCACCCACTCCATTATGGGTCATACACCATCACCAAGGCCATCGGGGATAATGCTTTTGAGCTCAACATTCCTACTTTCCTTGGCTTACACCCAGTGTTCAACATGGATCTCCTTCACCCTTATTTCCCACCATTATTGGACACCTCAGACATAGCAGAACATCTGACACCAAAACATCTCAACCTGGACTACATACAACAGGAATCCAGTGATCATATCAAGGGCACTCGACAACAAACGATCCAACTTTATCGAGTCGTCAAAGCAGGACAACTCTTGCACCAAGGCAAGTGGCTCACCCGGGGCCAAATTCGACAGAAATTTCCTCATCTGATGGGGGAACTCAACGAAATGGAGAAAATTTATTCCTAAGGAGGGAGGATTGATCCAGGTGGATATCGGTGGCCACCCACCTTTTCCAACTGGCTCAAAACAGGCAATTTTGGCAATTTACTATTTTTAGCAGTTTTAACTTTCGGGGCAATTTTGAGGGCCTAAATGAAGGTTTTTCGAGATAGAGATTCTCAATGATAACCAAAGGCATGATTGATCTCCAAAAATAAATCTCCTTGATGCTACCTTTCCAACGGGCTATCATACGCCTAAAATGGAGATTATATGCAAAAGTTACGACCCCAGGAAGTTGATGTACTAACTTACCCAGACGAGGCCCACATGAATTTTGGCGCTTCATCTCCTAGGGTTAGGTTTTTCAATGTCTAAGGTTTTTTGGAATTCCTGTTTATTATAAAATGGCCTTCAGAGCCTCATTGTAATAATCTTCTAGAAAATGAGTGCAACCGTCACATCTCTTCTCAAAGATAAGCCGTCATCATTCCAGCAAGCTTGTTTCTGCTGCATTTTATAGTTTCAACTTATTTGCTTATTGAATAGAAAACCAATTTTACTGTATCTCTGTTATTTTTTGTTAAGCACCTACTAATAATCTGTAGTCATTTCATTCTACTCATAAAATCCGGATCACATGGCCATTGCTTTCAAAGTCTTATTGGGTAAGATGATTGTTGTCTACTTCGACAATCTCATGGTATTTTCCAAAGAACGAAGTAGTCACTTTGATGACCTCAGGCCGGTTCTTCTTAGATGTCGTAAGTTTGGCATATCTTTAAATCCTAAGAAGACCATTTTCGGTGTTATGGAGGAAATTTTTTTGGGTCACATCGTCTCTCGAGAAGGTGTCAAAGTTGATCCCGAGAGAGTGGTAGCAATCAAAAAGATGCCCTTACCCACTAATAAAAAAGAAATGCAATATTTCTTTGGAAAGATAAACTTCCTGAGACGCTTCATTCCTGATTTTTCTCAAGTAGGAAAACCTCTAAATCAGCTTATGAAGAAGGACATTTGGTTCAAATGGGACCCCCCTACTCGTCAGGATTTTGAGTCCATTAAACAGGCCATTGCTTTCGCCCCTCTGTTAATCAGTCATAATCCCTCTAAATACTTTGTCATGTACACTAATTCATCAGAGGAGACAATTTCTGCAATCTTATTGCAAAAGGATCATGAGGAAAATCTTAGGTCAATTTCCTTCGTAAGCCAAAATTTGAAGACACACCAACTGAACTATTCTACATTGGAGAAACATGGTTATTCTTTGTATAAAGCCTTGGAGCAATTTTGACATTACATCCAAGGCCATAAAGTTCAAGTTTGTGTGCCTACATCTCTCTTAGTCACTACCTTGAATCAAACTGAATTGCATAGTAAGTGGTCCAAATGGATCATGTGCATGAAAGAGTATGACTTGGACATTAAACCGGAGAAAACCATAAGGGGGACAGGGCTAGCTGAATTGTTAACCCAATCCCACCCCTTGGTCATAGTTGAACCACCTCAAGTAGATGACTTGATTTCTTTCGAAGAACTGGTTAACGAAACTAAGTTAGCCTCACAACCATGGTATGGCCCTATCTTATATTTTCTTATCAATGGTGTTTTCCCACCGGACATGGATACTAAATCCAAACGAACACTTCATTTACAAGTTGTCCGGTATGTTTTACAGGACCAAATCCTTTACCGAAGAAGCCTTGATGGGGTTTTTTCATGATACTTGACTCCTGACCAAGCCCAAATGGAACTTGAACAATGACATTCCGGGTTTTGTGGATGTCACTTTTCAACCAAAACCACTGCAAATTTTTTTTTACATGCAAGTTACTTTTGGCCTTCACTTCACAAAGATTCCCATTTACTAATTTGAAAATGCGAATCTTGCCAATGCTTCACTAGGAAGAAAACGTTAGTTGCCTTGCCTCTTAGGCCTATTGAAGTTCAAGTCCCTTTCACAATATGGGGCATGGACTTTATCGGGCTAGTTTCACCACCTTGTAGTGTTGGTCACATATTCATATTAACAGCTACAGACTACTTTACGAAGTGGGCTGAAGCAATTTCCCTTAGGAATGCTATGAGTTAGCAAGTGGTAGAATTTGTTGAATGTAACATTTTATCCCGTTTTGGAACCCCTATTGAGATATTAACTAATAATGGATAAGATTTCATGTATGATGTCATGTTCCACCTTGGTGTTACATATGGAATCCAATTTTTTTGATCTTCCACCTACTACCCCCAAGGTAATGGATTGGCCAAATCAACAAATAAAAATATGATTTGGATCCTTAAGAGGACAATCAAGGATAACAAGTGTGATTGGCACACAAAGCTAAACTTTGCTTTATGGGATGATCATATAACCCCTAAGACAACAACGGGTCAAAGTCCTTACACTCTGGTGTATGGAGCCCCTATTGTCTTGCATGTTCGCTTACAAATTCCAGCCTTGAGTTTGGTTATTGTTGAGGCAGAAGATGATTTCCAACCGTTACAACATCGTTTAGACACACTCATCGAACTAGAAGAGGTAAGAAAGGACGCATTCCAACACCTCCAAAAGAAGAAAAAAATTGTTAAACATGCCTTCGATACAAGAGCCATAATGGTAAATTACAAAGTAGGAGATGATGTCTTACTATGGGACAAAGAACATGAGGCCCCATCCAAACATCGCAAATTTGATTCTTTAGGGTTGGGTCCTTACACAATCTACGAGGTTTTAGGGACAAATTATTTCATATTAAAAACCTTGGATGGAGAACCACTTCAATTCCCTGTGAATGGTCATCACCTAAAGTTCTTTTATTCCCGAGAGACCTGGTCATCTTGTACATAAGTTAGCACTTGTTCTTTTTATGTTTGTATGTATTCGTTGTTGTTGATTTTCCTTCTTGTATGTATTTCATGTTGCATTTTTATGCTTGTATATACCCCCTTGGTTTCAATATTGATCCCTTTTGCCTACTTGGTTTCAATTTTGAGTCTTTTTTCTTGTTTGGTTTCGATTTTGGAGTATAAGCCCTCTTTGATTTTTTCTCTTGGTTTTGGTATTTTTCATTTTAATGTCGTAGGTTGTCTTCTTTTTGGTTCGTCTGGTGTTCGATAGGAAGGGTATTGTTCTTATTGTTGGATGGTTGTTTGAAAATAATGACCTCCTAGGATCCCTTTTATCATACTTGACATTTTAGGAAACTTTGTCTTAATGTCATTTTGAATAGGATTAAACTTGATTGTTATTTAATCAAAGTCAATCGGGAAAGTCTTGTTGGATTACTGAGAGGGGAGGTGAATCAGTAATAGCGTAATTATAATCCTTTTTATTCAAATAATACAAGTGTTATATCAATGTAGAATTATTATCAAATAATTAGCAATAAGAAATGAACAATCACACACATACACAGTACACCAGTGTTTTATGTGGAAATCCAAATCGGGAGAAAACCACAGAATTATTTTTCTTATATGTCTTGAAGAATTACATTCATTAGAAGCACCAACTTCCTTTGTTTTCCAGCTACAACTGGAGGGAGGCTCCAACTCCCCAATTCTCTAGCTACAACCAGAAGTAGGCTACAACCCCCTATGTTCTCTGGCTACAACTAGAAGGTGGCTAACACCACCTTTCCTTGCCCCGTCCAACCACCTTCAAGTAGAAGTAGAATGATGGAATCACTGTCACAGTATCACTGTGAGATATACCATTGTAAACCTGTACCAATAAACCTAAACCATTCATTAACCTGTACCTCAACCTATAATCAACCTGTACCATAAACAAGTGCATCAACCATCCACCAACTTGTACCATAAACAAGTGCATCAACCATGGACCGACTTGTACCAAACAATCTGAAATCAACTTGTACCATAAACAAGTGCAACCAACCATGTACCAAGTATGTACCAATCACGTGTCAACTACTCATCAACTATGACTCATAAATATGTACCAACATCATCAACTATACACCTCATGTATGTGCCAACTCATCAACTACTTGTCTCAACCATGTACCCAACTTGTACCTCAACCAAAAGCCCTCATCAATTTCACCATCCAAATATGATTTATAACTCTATAATAGACCTGGTGTATATGATCACATACCTGCAAACCTTCCTTAACTTTAAACAACAAGAAACTAGTATTTACATCAAACTTTTCTTTAGTCTCACATGACTAGTTTTGGATTAGTCAACAACCCTAACTTGAAATAATCATAACTTTGTACCTGTAATAAATAAAGATCTGAAACTGATATACAATGTTCTTTAGTATGTTTTGTGAAATTCCTCAACGTGTCACTACTTGGAACCTCTCAGAAAAGTAGTTATAGAAAAAGTGGCATACCTTGTTGAATTATGTCTTATTCTAGAGAGCGACCTTGTAGAGCGTGCCCCACACATAATATTTGTTTAATTGATATGAAACTATTACACAGAATACTAAAGACGTTACTCTAACTAAAACATTTTGTCTTACTAAATTTGGATCTGTTATGAAGAATTTATGACGTTTTTACCTGAAACACCTGTTTTTGACTAGTTTCAGGACTAGCCACAAACCCTATTTTCCATGGAGTGTAACTCCAAAAATACAACGACCCACAAGATGAATTTTTTACCACAAATACTTGGATATGTTTCCTAAATGGAATATAAATTTCACGGTCTTATTCATTCTATAAAAAACGTTATTGCGAAAATGGTGAGATGACCTGTAAATAACATACCTTAGAAAGCATCATCAAAAGAATTTATCCTTCCTTGAATTCTGGCCTTATTTTCTTCATCTTCCCTCATAAATTAGGTTTATATATCCTTTGGTTACCTCATACACCTATAGGTATTCAATATTCTCAAGTGTGTCTAAAATTAGAGAGTCTTTCCTCTTATTTATACTCTCCAAGTAGCTTCCTTAAAAACATATTCTAGGTCACTTTGCCCACTTTCCTTATTTTAGGGTTAACCCACTTCTAATTTATGCATTAAATTTATTATTTAAATAATTTATTTTGTATTCAATTTTAATTATAGTACACTCATCACTTCACTTTATTATTTACCTTTTAAAATCTCTTAAACCACTTTGACTACTTTAACCTTTTGGGGCTTCTAGATGACATATGAGGGTCCTCCAACTTCGTAAGGCCATAACTCTCAAACCGTGAGGAGTTATGTGACATTCCACATACCACCAGAAATGGAATGACATGTAATATCCATATAGAATAGTATTACCTGAAAATATATCAAAATTTATATTGTTATCCATCAAACAAACTTGGGTCCATTACCCAAACCTGGGTTCTCCAACTTCTCATGGCCATAACTCTCTAACCGTGAGGAGTTATGTGGAGTTCCACATACCACAAGAAATGGAATGACAAGCACTATCCATATAGGATAGTTTCAATGAAAAATTCACTGACCTTCATCTCATTATTCCACAAATAATCATGGGTTCTCTAACCATACTTCTAGGATAACTCAATCTGCAAAGCGTCTTCCCGTGAGGGATTTCACCATAAGGGGACCACTTTGGAGTTCATCAATTTCTACTTATTATCAACCATGACAAGAAAATAATGAGTCATCTTTACATCTAACAATATTGGTCCATTACCCAACCTTTGTGCTACGAGGCTTTCTTCAAGGGTTGACATCAATGACAACCAACCTTAATCAACAAGTCTAAGGAGGTAGCATATAATTCTCTGTTGAAGCTAAAAACCATGATGGAATGATGGCTTACATAGATATGCGATTTCAAATGCACTTTACCTGACCACTTACAATCTATTTTTTTCCAAGAAACAATCATTTTTCCTGCAAAGTTCCATCACTTGTGAGCACTTGATATTTCAGCACCTACTTCCAAAGGTTTTTTATATTTATTTACTCCCTTGTTTGACTACTTTTCTTTCTAGTTTTTATCCAGTGAGTCATTGATTTCAAAAAATCCTAGTTTGCTTGTTTGTGTGTCGAGAATCAAAGGTATGCACGAGAATTTGTGTTGATCCAAGGTTCACCTTAAGCCTCGATTCTCACAGTTAATCCATAATCTGGGTGAGAGACCTGTGTCACTTGGGCCACATTGCTCAACAAAACCCGAGTCATTATTCCCATTCTTCTATATTATGTGAATATCAGTATAAATTATGTTTTATATATTTACTGCACCACTTTCATTCTTCGGTTATCCCTAATGTGAAAAATGGTCCTTATACTACAGTTGAATCCCCCCCCCCCTCACCCACATCGGTCACTTTGAAAGTATAAATTTCCACCGAGTATTCCCACCTGTCACGTGGGTGATCCCATTGTTATGCATGCTTTGGAAGGCATTTCCCCTTCGGCACCAAGAATTTTGACCCAAAAATCTTCTCTAGGCTCAACATGGTGTTTTACATATTCATTGCTCCACAAATGTCCCTTGGTGCTATGGTTCCAGTCAAAGATTGTGGCAGGGGTCATAGTTATTATGGCCTATTCCCTTGAAAGAGTATTATTTGGATACCATCAGGGGATTTTGAACCCTCCCACATCATTTCTTCCTAATCATGTCAAGACTATTCGATTCAGGTTTCATGAGCTAAGCACGCAATTTACAAGAATTTTAACGTTGGCCCCCTTCGCCTGTCACTGGGCGGGTCCTTTGGGGATGGGGTCCTTTCACAAAGGATAATATGAAATTTTGTCACAATTAGGGAAACAAAATTCTTCCGTTTTTTAGGGATCAGTACAAGCTTTCCAATGGGATATCATGAGCCTGATTTTGAGTCTGTATGACCCCGTACAGAGGATGCAAAGTTAGCGTCACCGGAATGGCCAAAACCAATAGATGTGACTTCCTAGTATGATTATGTTCATATTATTATTTCAAAAGTTAAATAAAACCCATACATGGTGTAGGGAAGTGAGATACCTTTCCAACGGTATATCGCGTGCTTGGTTTCGACCCCCGGTTGGTAAGAACGAGCTTTCGCAACTTCATGACCAATTTTGGACACAATATTGGTTGCAGTGCTTAGGAGTTTAAAAAGTGTTGGTAAAGAGTTTTAAATTAGATATTTAGTGACTTTACTCTATAATAGACTTAGATACCATTCCAACGACTCCTCATTTTCCTCTTTCTGACCTCAGATGGCCTAGTTATAGCTGTCACAAGTTGGTCAATTATTTCGGGGAAAGGGGGAAAACCAGCTCGAATGGAAGGGTTTCATGACAGCTAAAACATCCATTAACGGAACCAAAACACAAATATATGTCCACCTCGTCGAAGTACTCGTCGATACATTTCCGAAGGTACCTCATTTTCCTCCATTGGAAATCATATGGCAGTTTGGCGCCTTTCACAAGATTGGGTGTCATGTGGGCCCACCAGCAAGTCAGAGGTTTTAAGCGGTCATTGTTCCAAGTCAAAATTGACAACTAAGGTGGAATTATTTCAGATTGGTGATGGAATATTCTCGACGGGCTCGTTGATACCTTTCCAATGACATTCCCTGTGTCCAATTCTGACTCTGTCCCACCTGGCAACATTTTTGGGGCTAAGTCAACAACAACAAGGTCAAAGTCAAACTTTGACTAGCACAGTTTTCAAGGAATATTAAAAACTAATTGGAAAAAATTATAAAAAAAATTCAAAATTTTAGGAAAATGGAGGAGAGGACACGCACCCACCTCATGCAATTTTGGGGAATTTTTTTTTTTTTTTAATTAAAAAAATACCAAACCTCCCCTCTCCCCTCTCTTAATCCATTATGGCATTTTGGCCAAGGCGAGAGGGAGCTCTGCAACAAGCTTCAATGGAAACAAAAGGAGGTCTCCTGGAAGCAGGGGCAACTTTGCATTGGGCATCCAGCCAACACCATGCATCATTTTTCAGACTTTGAGCCAGGTAAAACCCTGTCAATCCCATTTCAATGGGAAAAAAAAGCTTGTTGGGTGTGGTGAAATTTGTGCATAGAAGAGTGTTATTTTTGCCTTTAGGATAATTGTCTCAGTGTTGGTTCAGATTTCAAGTTGTTTGTTGGTTCATGTTTTCTGGTTGTTTAAATCAATTAGTTTTGTGTGTGCAAAATATGCAAAGGGGATGGGATTCGAAACCCTCTTGGGCACCAGGCCCAAGCCTCCATCACTGCTTTACATATTTAAATTTCTGAGTTGGGCTGAAATTGTAGGCCTATGCGTGGCCATTTACAGGCCCTGGGCCTTGAAACCCAACCACCTCCCTTTTCCTCTGCCTAGAAAATCCCATAAACAACCAAGAAATTAAATAGGAGGGGAGGGGGTTTGAACCCATCACCTCCCGTCCATTTTCCTATAGTGAAAAACCCAAAATATGAAAAAAAATCAAAATTTAATTTTTGGTGGTGGTTGGCTACCCGTCCACCACCCAGGCACCACCACCTCCTCCTCCATGCCTTCATCTCTGCAGAGACCCGTCAGCCACCTCTATCTCCTCTCTCACTTCCACCTCTTCCCACGCACGCACCAATCCCAACGTCCTCCTCCATTCCCTCCACCAAAACCCTGCAGGCGCACCTCTCCCTAGCACATCCTTCTCCCACGCGCCCATCCTTTCCCTCTTCCCCATTTCCTCCACTCCTCCTCCTCTCTATGCAGACCATCCCCACTTACTCCATACCTTCACACTCCCCTCCACACACCAACACCCTCACTCTACCGCTCTACCTATGCACTCTTCTATCCTCTCCCAAAATGCTCCCCTCCTCTCCACTTTTTCGTGCACAAAATCTCTCCCCAGCACCTCCTCCACCCACACGCCCAACCTTTCCCTCTTCCCCATTTCCCCCACTCCCCATTCTGAGCGCGAGCCTTCTCCTCCACTCCTCTGCAAAAATCTTCTCCCAAACCACCACCATGCGCCCAACTCCTCTCCGTGGGCTCCATTTCATTTCCGACCTGGTCATATGGTGACCAGGGGCAGACGGGAGGGGGTTTAAAATTAAAATTTAATTTAATTTTAATTTCTCTATTATATAGTTTATTTTATATGTTAAAATTTGTTTTTTTTATTATTATTATTAATTTTAATATAGTTTTATTTATATATGTATAAAATATATATTTTATATATACATGTTTAAAAATATAATTATTATTAATTTTTTTAATAAAACTAATTTTTTTTATAAATTTTTATATATATTTAAAAACTATACATTAAAAAATTAAACTTCCCCCTCCCAAGGTCACTGGACAGTTTAATTTCATAACTTTGCCATACGGAGGCGTATTGTTTCTTGTGAATAGTCGAAATGAATGGGGCGAAGTCAGGAATGCATCCATGGAATTCAACTCCATAAATTCAGCCCATAATTTTAGTGGCATGTCTCATAGCGACAAGGACTCATTATTGACCCGACAAGCATGCGCCAGAAGGAGGCCTAATTGGGGGTCTCCGAGGCCAAATTGGGTCGGATGAGGAAAACCCATTTCAGCTACAGGTGGACCAAATTGGGCCTATAGCAGCCTGTCAAATCTAGTTTCCATCCCAAAAAAATTCCCCAACTTCAAAATTTTCCTTGATCCCAAAACATGGCAGCAACCAAAGATGCTTTTGGGTGGCACAAATCCCAAGGAAAATGATGAGGTGGCATATCATTTTTTTTCATTTTATGAAAAATGACTTTTTGTAATATGTAACCTCCCATAAGTTTGTTTTTGGCATGTATACAATGTAATTAAAGGGTCAAATAAAATCTGATTTTATTCCCTTTCTAGATAAGGTTCACTTTAGGATAAGATCCCTTTTAGATAAGATACCTTTTGGATAGGATTACTTTTTGGTAAAAAGACAAAAATATTTAGGGTTGGTCCACTTGTCACTTTTCCAAAAGTGACAAGTGTCTTGTGACCTAACCCTAAGCCTTCACCTCTCCTTTATAAATAAGAGGGTTGGCATTGTAGAAGAGGAGGATGAATATAGTAACAAAGCTCTGCTGAAATTTTACAAGACTCTTTGTGTGTGTGATACTTGTTAGATTTTAGTTGTTGAATATGTCATTTGTTGGTTAAGGGTTGAGGGGTAGGAGTAAATGCTTGTTATGTTAGCTATCTCCAGGAGGGATTGGTTAGCTAGGTGTTTGTTGTTTCTTCTTTGGGTTTAGCTTGTTTTCTTTCATTTTCTAACAGCTTGGTTTAACTTGTTTGATGTGTTTTAGTGAAGATATTATGAAGTACTCAATTATTTTTATCCTTAGCTAGTGGTTGGGAGTCCTAGGGCCCCTTAGGATAGCCCTCATATAATCCCCTTAGTTGGTTGTTCATACTTGTTTTCTTCCTCTTTTCGTTCATGTACATTTATGTTATGTTTTCCTATTATTAACCTTCTTGTCCCAAATAGGAAAATTGGTCATTTTGGCCAATTTACCCCCCACTAGACAACCATCTTAGTTGGTCATTATATACCTTTTATGTGCAAATTTATGTTACATTTAATTCAGTTTTTCCATACATAAATACTAAAATTTTGTTGTTTACCTGCAAGGACATAATCGGTCACCTATTATGCTTCTCCTAAGCGGTTAGGGACCACCTGAAGACCTTTTTGAGGAAAAGGGTCCAGTGGGGCAGTGAAGAAAAACATCAAATTTGATCGGTAAATCTACCCAATCACTCTCATATTCACTTTATATATCAGTTGCACTCATTCCAAAATTTTGGCATACATACCAATGTTGATATGCTTAATTTGTGTAGATAGCTTGAGTAGTTTACTTGTGAATTTATGTTCAAAAATTTGATCTATACTTGCATAGATAATCATTACAATTTCTAAATTTCAAACAATAAACTTCCAATCCCCATACAAGGAGTCAGTTGAGGCTTTCATGCACATGGCGGCCTTGCTGCTCGCAAAGAGACTCAACCCATTCCTTTCGGTTAAATGGTGTAATCGTTACTTGTAATTAGTTAATCTTGTCGTATTTTCATTGTATAATTTTCATTCACTAATCTACAAGTGGCTTCCCCTAAAGGGGCCATACAAAAATCAGCAAGTTAAATACACACAAAAAGCCACAAAACACTTGAAAACAATTCAGGGGTCCACCCCTTACACTCAAAACAAACTTATACTATTTATCTACATACATATACATATTATTTAGCCGTGACATATATGTCACCTACCTATTTACTTGTTTTTTGTATATAGTTTTAGATAGATTTCAAATTCAGTAACCAGGAGGCACGCTTGTGAAAGCAAGACGTGACCTTGCCACGTGGATGGCCTGGTGTTTCATTTCAAGCAATTTCAATTTTGTAGGATACTAAGAGTCAAAACAGGGAGTCTTCATCAGGAGCCCCTCAAAAGTTGTCTAATTAGTACAAGTAGAGTGGTATTTCCTTAGTACCACACAATCAAAGAGTTGATTATCTTAGCTTGGTTGGAATACTACTCTTCTTGGGTAAGCTCAGCTAAAACTCCCTTTAGGGGGCTCCTGGGCCTCTTCCTTTTTCCAGGTATCATTCTTCCATCCAAAGGACTTTAAGAGCCCAAAAGCGCTAGTGACGAGAAGTGGCTAATCCCTACTTCTCTGAACTGTATGGGGCACTTTTCAACCTAACCACTGTGATCTTCTAGGAATACTCTTCTTATATTAGTTGGCATAGTTCCAGGATGTGTTTTCCTGATCGAGATAACCTTCAACGCAGTGTGGTGGCTAAGGCATGTGTTAAAAAACTAAAAATTCACCAATAAAATGCTTTTAAAGTCAACCTTTTGTCAGTCCACCCTTCACCCACAAACCGAAAATTGAAGTTGTGAATACTTTCCCTTATATCATAGCTCTAACCACTTGTAAAAAGGTTATTCATCCCCTTTTACAACCCCCTTTTTTATTTAACAATCTTTCGGGATCACTTCCTGGGTCACCCCGAGGGGCATCAAGCCATTTTGGGCTTGTTTCCCTGTCTTAAGAGATTTGAACAGCTTGTTGTTAACAATTTACAGACATTTAAAAGGACTTGGATGTAGATTTTAAGCTCATGTTTCACCCTTGTTTTGCACTCTTTCACTTGAGGCATCCATTGGTTAATTGTCCAGGACACCAGTTTACCCTGAGGACTCATTCTGGGCCATTTTCCAATGCTTTAAGGGAGTGAATAGGTCGTCGTTCGATTTTTTTAGTTCGTTGTCAAAAATCAATGAGCTTGTTTTCATCCTACTATCCATAATTTTCACCCCCCATGCCATTTTGTCCATACAGGAAGTTGAGGGAGGACAACACCCAGGGTGGGTGGTCCTGAGAAAGACTTCTTGTAAGTCTTTCACCTCTCTTTTTTCCCCTTCATTACCGCCTCAGGCGAAGGACCACCTGAGATGTGGATAGTCTATGCCTCATGTCGACCTATCAAAAAGGTTGTAACCTACTTCACAGTCGGATAGGTCAGATCTGTCCCAATGGACAGATTTTTCTTATAACATTTGGTAGTTGCAGTTCGGAGAAGAAGGAAGAGAGAGGCGCATTGCTCAATGGTGGATATTCTCTAGTGTTTGGTTTATTGTCTTGGCATTGTATTGGCTATCTATATTAAGGAAGTTTTTTCTAGGTTTTCTCCCCCGTGAGGGTTTCCCGGGATAAATGTTGTGTATTTTGTGATTTTGTTTCTCTCAGTGATCCTACCTATGCTATTGTTATCTAGTAAATTGAAAAGAAACCTAATAATAGCTCAAAACTTAACAAAAAAGAGGGGTTAGTATATTATTTTTACATTTTTGTGCACATGTACGCAGTTTCCCTTTAGTACAGTCACGCACATATGTGACTATCATGAAGGGGAGGCACGTATAGGGCTACTTGTTCGTGCCCCGTGCCAAAGGGAGGTGCGTACGAGTCCTCCACCTTTTCAAACTGAAAATCCTAATGAAAAATTGGAAACAAATTGGATGAAATTGAAGAGGATGGAGAGCTTTCTAACATGGTTCAAATGGTGTTCGATTCTGATCTTTGTAGCTCTCGCAATCGACAATGAAATATCAGAGGGTTTTCACACCAATTTTCACTATTTTGGTAAAAAAAACTCAAATTAAATGGTAATTTGGGTAATTTTCACTATTTTAATGAAATGTTTACCCACTTTTGTATAGTTTTTTTTTTATATTTTAGTTTTTGGACACCTAATGAACCAAATTTTGAGTGTATATAATCGTTTGAGTCTAGTCTTTTAGGGAAGTTGATCAACAATGACATTTTGTATGTCTTTCGGTCCATTTGTTCAACTCTGTTCAAGTAATGTTTATGTCACTTGCATATAGGGTAGGTTATTTATGCCTTGGATTTTGCACAAACAATGACTATTATAAATCTACCTTACGATCGACCCCACTTACTGATGAAATAACCCTTTTCTCATTGATTTTAAGCGTCATTTTGTTCGTGGTAGAACCTACCATTCATGGGAATCCTAGATAGCACCTTGATTTTTCTTTTGGTGATCATGTTGAAGTATTTTCTTAGGCTTAGGAGTCATGTTTATTCCCACGATGACATTGAATTTGAGCCTCATATTCTTCTCAATCTTATTCTGGATATTTATTCACGGGGCTCCCATAATTTTGTGTTCAAGTTGTAATTGAATTGCATATTTACCAGTCACACTTTTGACCCTAATTCCAGCTTCAACTTGTTGTCACTTAACCATTTTCTTATGCATTATCATCAGTTGCTAGCCTTGCAATGTTTTCTTTTGCAATTTGAAACTTGTATCCTAGGAGGAAACATTCCCCAAGTTTTCATATCATGCATGTGTTTTCTTACATTGAGCATAGGTATGTTCTTTGCACTTGGAACTAGTTTGTTCATCCATGACACTCATTTCCTCCATGTATTTTAGCATTCTTTTATTCTTTTTTAGGATTTCTAATATGAAAAAGAAAAAAAATCAAATAACAAAAAAGAGCATGGGAAAGAGTATTCTTTTTAGTTATTGGAAATAGTCGAATCTCCTTTGAACAAAGAACAAAGTTTTGAGTCTAGTCTCAACAATTTGGGTTTAGTATGGCTTTAGGAAACTTAACTAGTTACACAGAGCTGATACTCCTCCAACTGGTTATTCTTCCTATCACTGTGGAGATTTTTTTTATGCCTCCTACATCATATACTTATGTCAATGTTCATTTTTTTATTCCATGCTTCCTAAGTCACTTTGGTTTGCCGTGCTTTTGTTCTAAGGAAGTTTAGCATGTGTCATCCATTCCTCAAAATTCATTACTTTGCAAGTCAGTCTTCCCGTATGTAAAGTATTTCTCAGAATCACAAGCATATTTGTCCTATACTCATGTTGGTATGGAAGGCCCCCATTGAATTCTTGTTGGCGGGTCATCCCTTATAAACTATGATACATTTCTCTAAGAGTTTGACCTAGAGTTGCACCCTTTCCCTATTTACATCATTGATAGGTGACCTTGTGCTCAGCATATGACATTTCATCATTGGTCACTAACTAATTGGTTTCCCTTATGTTCAAAGGAAAGAACATTATTCACACATTGGGATTCATACAATACCTTGGATTTCATTTGTCCCCATTGGTGGTTTCCTCGCCTTTATTGGAAATTTTCATTATTAGTTGTTATTTAAAGGGTGACTTTCATGCACTATTTTCATCTGGTGCATGTGAGAGACATACTTCGTGGTGGGTCCTTTCAATATTTTTTGTCTAATTTCTTCCAAATATTTATCCTTTTTTTACACCTCATGTTGGATGATGGGGGGTGCCTTAATTCCCTCCTTCCAGCAGATCTCTACCTATTGAATTTGGCACATCTTGCTCTGGGATAGGGATCTAGAGTCTTTATTAGTACCTTGGGGCTTGTATTCATTAGGGTCAGTTTCCCTTGCTATTGAAAGTGGGAATGCTTCAATTTCCCCTAATCGGTAGATTCTACCAAGTGTTCAGGATCAGCTCCTTTATTTGTACTTGTTATATTGTACTAGGTACTTTGATGCCCATTATTATTATTAGTGGGTTGTCTTGCATTTTTTAACAGTATACATTAATGATCGGTAATCAAACAATGTCTCATTTTGTTCAACTTCAACACATGTATTCGCATAGTGTAGACTAATACCATGGCAGTTAATTTGAAGACTGATAGTTAAGATTTGTGTGGTGAGAGTTTTGTTTTTCATAATTTTTCAGAAGAACCACAGTATTCACAATTGTTTGTCAATGTTTCGGATCCACAACAGGATCCATCTTCAGGACATAAACGCCTAAGGAAAAATACAAGAGAAGAACCCTAATAAATACTAAAGTGGAGCATATCATCCTCCTTAATGTTGGGGAGTTTGAGAGCTGGGGTTCATCCAAAGTTTTCCAACTAAAATCCCAAAGCACCAACATATCAATCCTCAGCCAAGGTCGACGAAGGTATCAATCGAGATGCAGAGAGGATCGCAGAGACCATAATGTCTTGTGACAGGGATGAAGGCTTAAACACATGAAAAGTCACTACGATTGGAATCCATGTAGCTCATGTTTGATAAACTATTAGGACTAAGAATTAAAACAATACACACACAAATTCAACTCATACATAATAGGCATAGAATAGATCAGAACTATCATATATTTATTACTGGAAGCATTCCTTCACATCATAAATATACATCATGTATGAAAGATACACATGGCATCCATATAATTTCATATCTTTGCAATATAAAACCTGAGAATTACAAAATGTTGCACAATGGACCCTTGTTCAAAACTCAGACATATAATAAACAGAGAACAATATTTAAAGCATTACAAGAATACAATAGGCTCAGAGTGAGCTCGATATTGAAGGTTCAATATTCTCAATGTCTCACTATTCTCACTACCTAACTAGCTAAGATAACTAAAAAATATCTCCATTTCTGATGTTAGAGTTTCCTTTTATAGCTTTATCTACTAGGGAGGATTGGCTCCTTCTACTCGGATTCACTCGTTTGTATGATAAAACTGCATCACACACTTATGGTGGCTATCATCACTCAACATGGACTTCTTGCATCAAGGGAAATCTTAACTTCCTAGATAGCTTGTTCTTTGGATGTCCCACATCTCTGTATGATGCTAGCAGTAATCATTCGGGGAGATTTCCAAATGATTCCTCTTGATTCTAGAAGGCATCTTCTTGTTTTTCAGTGCAACTAAAAAAACCCACACCGACACATACTTGGTAGTCTTTAAGCTTGGCGCACAACTGACAAAACTCGGTCCGGTGCACACTCTATGTTATTCCTCATGCATTTCCTTAGGAACACACAAAACTATGGAATCATCATGTAGAATTTCATATGTGCATGCGCACAGAACTGAACCCAAGACTTTGGGTATCAACAGGCCCTCACCACTATTATCTGGCTCAACCCCGAGCCAACTGCTGAAGTTAAGAAGGTAAATAGTTGGAGTAAGAGTCTCTCATATTTATTTTAATCAAGTTATGATTGGTACCAAGTTCTTGGCTCCGAACCTTCATTTGTGTCTGTGGAGGTGAATGGGGGAGCAGTTTAAATTTCCCAATCCACCCCCAACTGCAGAAGAGAAGTGACGGATCCTCAAGAGAGAGCATCATTCTATGCTTGTTTGTTTGTTCTGTTTGGACCAAGCCAAGAACAGGGTCATGGTCATGCTTCTTCTGGAGGGTTGAGGGTCCCTGACAAAATGTGAGAAGGGGGGTAGTATTAATGGAAAAGGCATAAAGTTGTCAAATGGGTATTGTGGGACAACTAGGCGGTGGGTCAGAAATAGTTGTAACTGACGTTTGGCATATCGATTTGTACAGTATTCTAGCACTACCATCCTTTGTTTATCTTATTGGGGTTTTTTTCAATTGTTATTGTTGTCAATTACAAGCATGTACATCAGAGCATTCTTTAGGAAGTAAATCCTAGTTAATGACCAAGTTAACCGCCATGCATTTTCGTGCTTTGGGAATGTCGTTGCATCTATTGATGGAATACTTGGGGGTGATATGCTATGCAGGTAATCTACAATGGAAACGTCATGATATTTATATGTGAGAATCTTGGGACCACACGGCCCAAAGTGTGAATCGGGCATTTTCATGCATGCACACTTATGAGTTTTCGGGAAGCATCACACATGTTTGCTATGCCTCCCTGTGTGGTTTCCGAGCAGTTACAGAAGTGTAGTAGCCCTCGGTAAGTCACAACGCTGCTTCATGTGTATCCATCCTCTATGTTCTTCCCCCTTAGTATCACAGGTTAGGTAGTTCCCATATATTTCGTCTATTTTCTCAATGGGGTTAGTGGTGCTAGGATAAGCCAAAGATGTTTCATTTAGTAAGGATATTGTAGAAGAGCCTTCCCCTACACATTTAATTCCTTTCATGATGTGATGGGGATTATTGGTTTCAGGAAGGTGTCCTTCTTTTGAATCCTCTTGTGCGGTGTCAAGACATATTTATGGAAAATTTTATGTAGATGTTTGGTTACCCACCACCTTTCACAAGAAAACATATATCATTTCATTTCCATGTCTGGAATGAATCATTCCCGCATAGATATTTAAAAAATTGCCAATTCCTTTTGTGTCTCTGAATGTGCATCTCACGAACGTGTGGGAATTCCTAGAAGCACTATGTCCAGGGTGAAATCTCTTTAATTTTCTAGAGTGCATTGTACCCATGCAATAAATGCGTCCACATGATCTGACCCATCATATTGATAGGAGCCAAAGTATTCCATGTGCTCTTCTGCAAATATATGCACACACCTCCTTGTTGATATTTTATATATCTTATTCTGTCACCTATCCAGGGAATCCTTAGAATTCATGTCATAAGAATTGACACTTCTCCAGCTTAAATATCCATCTACGGTGGGGTTGATGTAGTCCTCCATGTGTCCCATGATTTTGTAAATATTTTCAATGACCGGGATCCATACATACACATCCATGGGATCATTGTATTGGTCTCCCTCATATGGATCTAGTGGCACGATCATGCACAGGGCATCATTTTAAAAAGAGATCTACCTCATCTTCAAATTTAACACGACATTATTGTCAAAGGCCTAGTCAATCCCCCATAACACAAGATATGGATCAGAATCATGCATGATCTTGATGACTTCAAATTCAACCTTTGTTTTCACTCCTTATATGTTCACTTCCACTTGCTCCAGCCGGCCTATGGGTTATATCTTGTATTTATTGTCCAATTGGATTTCGATGGGTGACCAGACCAACTTAGGCTTACCCATCACTTCCAAAGAATTCTAGGGAAAAATGTTCACGTCAGATCCCAGATCCATTACCCACCAAGCTTTATTGTCATCTTAAATTCACAGCCAATGTGTTTTATCTTGCTAACTTGGCATAGATCTCTTTATGGCAGTGGAGCAGATATGGTGGTCCCCTCTCCTTGTTATTTCATTCAAGTATATAACATATAGATCAACTTACTTGTATCTTATGGATATGTAAGCAATCGAAAACAACAATGTAAGAATGTATTGACTTGATATTTGGACTATTCCATGTGACCTAAGTCACACAAGGCTTATGCATGTGTTGTGCATTGTAAATCCTCTTAACTTTGTTCTTCATATGTTTTTTACTTAGAGCATCGTAACATAGTCTATATGTGTTCTTCCTCTATCGATATTTGGGTCACGTGTTGTATTTCATCGTGCACGTGAGCCTCCTCCAAATATATTTGCATTGGAAACTACAATTCCTCATGTGCATGAGCTTCGTCCAGTGACCTCTAAGTCACCCACTACACCTCTTTGTAGATACGACCTTCTTCTAGAAACCTTTGTGTCACCCTCTACATTTCCTCCTGGATCTGTTCCTCTTCAAGAGACCTTTGATTCGTGCATTATGTATCCTTGCGTGCTCTTTCCTCTTCCCTATTTCCTCTTCGAGTGCATTGCATAGAAACTACTTCTACTGAGAAGCATCAATATTTGGAGGGGGTTGAGTTGCCTTCCTAATATTTTCATATGGTTGTTGACCTAGGCCTTCACCATGCTCGAAGTCTTCCTCTATCTTCACCCCTCCACGGGTGATTATCCATATGTTAGCCTCCTTTCGTTTCTTCTTGTTTTTGCGTGGCTTAGCATGCACCATGTTACATTTGGTCTTCTTGTCCTCCCACTTCTTCAGTAAGTCAGGAGAATCCTTAGTTATATGTTCAGGACTATAACAATAGGCACAAAGAATGTGCAGTTTGGTGCAAAATCATGAGACATGACCAATCTCACCACAACTAAAACATGTGGGGGGTATACCTCCTCCTTATCCATATCTGGGGTCTACCCAGAATGCATTGCAAGCATTATCTTTCATTAACTAGAGGGAGTGGTATCTATTGACATCATGGTCGACAGATTTACAAAACTCACAGAATGGAGTGTGCGTCGTCGTCTGGTATTTTTGCAATGTGGGATAGTAGGGTGGAACATGGTCCATTGTCTACATATCTTGCACCATTCTAACTGTCCATATGGAAATGGACTTGGCACACCTATCACCACATAATTCGGAAGGACTGAGCACTTGTCTCGACGATGCCCCTTAGAGTAACATGTAGTATACCATACATTCTTGCATATGAATTTATTCTTGGCCATATCTTGCAGTTGTATCAGTAGGTTCGCTAGTTGTAATTGAACCTGTGCCAACTCGACCAATGTCTATGTGCATCCAGGTCGTAGCTTCCAAGTGCATCGCGATTTGACCGCCTCTTCCTGAATCATCACCTTCTGTTGGGTGAGAGGGACTCAGATATGGGGGAGTAACCCCGCAATGAACCATTTTTTTTGTTGCATGTCCTGGATTTGGAACTTCATTGGTCTCGAGTTTGTAATTCTCAGATAATTTTAGCTGCTTTGTTTGTAATTCTATTTACAAACTAGATTTATTCACTGCTAAACCAGTGTTTCTCTACATCATCCTTACCCATTCCGTGGAACATGGGAAACCTCAATGTATTGTCTCGATTCGCCATATTCAAAATTGAGCTACTTCCTCTTCTCTAACTGTTATTGGGTAGACTTTTCCATGTCACTATCACTCGGGGTTAAGTATTGTTGACTTCACCTTCTTCTTCACTCATCTCATCACTTCTCTCTTCTTCTTCTCTTTCTTCTACTCCTATCTCTTCACTATATACTATGTTTTATTCTTGATTAAAAATGCACAAAGGGGGGTAAGTCCATCTTCTTTTGAAACTTCTCACAAGGTGACCTATAGATTTATCTACTTGCATTCGTGCAAGACCATCTATTACTGTCAATTCATCTCCCCCACCACAAGGGGAGTCTTCTTCATCTTCTTCTTCTGTTGCACCAACATTCTACATCCCACCTTCATGTCCTAAATGCACATCACAAATACGTGCTCTATCTTTCGAGCTGACCTGTGCACTACAAATCCACATGTTGTCTCTTAGTCTGATCTGTGCATTGCCACTTCACATGCAATCACCTTATCCAAACAACACATTACTACTCCATGCGCCATCTTCTCTTTTTATCAGCGCACCACTACTCTATGCTTCATCTTATTCTAAATTTGTGGCACTCTGCAATAGCCAAGGGGTGTGAAATTAGTCACCTAGTTCCATACTAGTATCACTACTGGTATCCCTATTGGACACCATCTCCTCTATGCCATGCCTCTTTGCAGCCATATCCTCCTCGGTGCTCCACTCTGGCACAACATACAATCCTGAACTACCACTTTATGTGGTTTCTTTTCTCTTCATGTTAGACCCAACACCTCATTGCGTGCCCCTGGATAATTCTTTTCCACCTTTCTCTTATGCTCTTCATCTTATCTCAACTATTGTTGCATACCTCTTGAATCTTTTTCTCATATGCTCTTCTGGTTCCATTCCATACCTCACCTCATCTTAAAACAAAATGGATCCTCCTCATCAAACCTATTCTCTCTCTTTTCTGAATTTCCCCCATCTTTGCAGAAACACCCCCCTCCCCCCCCGCACTAGGGGAGTTTACTCATTCATTCAATCGGGCTCCATGTGAATCATCCCCTTCTCCACGAACACCATTTTTATCCAAACTGGAATTTCTTCCAGCATCCACCTTCTTGGTCCTTCCTCAAACTTTCTTTCCACCTCGCTGAAAGAATCGGTGTATTCCATGGAAAATTTAATAATGTATCCTTATTTTACTCGAGAAAAAATAGAAATCAATAGACCGAGTCCACTTGTTGTCCAAAGATTTCAGTTATTCAAGGTTTGATTGATCCCAAACCATTGGCTCCACTGGCCACACCGGAGAATTGGTAGAAGCTTGCCCCTTTATCCATTCATCCAATAGATAAGGAAATTCCACAAAGAAAAGATCATGCATATTCAAGTAAAGATATTTGTCTTTCCATTGCTTCGTGCTCACCCTCAATCCTTGAGTCTCTCGCAAGGAAAAATCGTCTTCTTTTTCTTATATCCAGTCTTGAATCTCCTCCTTAGAAGGATGCCCTCTCATTTTTTTCCTTCATCGATCTCAACAAGACTTCAGGTCCCGTCAATGGAACCATTTGTTGGTCGCTTTGAGTCCATGCTTTTTCATGTCCTATCCTTCTTAACGATGGGGATTTTTATACCCGAGGTTCATCCAAAGTTGTCCAAAAAAAAACCCAAATCACTGGCATATCAATCCTTGGACAAGGCCGAGGAAGGTCTCACTCGAGATGTAGAGAGGATTGAAGATACCATAAGGTCTTGTGACAGGGATGAAGGATTAAACACGCGAAAATTCAATTTGATTGGCATCCATGTAGCTCATGTCTAATAAACTATTAGCACATATTCAACTCATATATAACATACACAGAATGGATCAGAATTGTCATATCTTTATTACTAGAATCATTCCATCACATCATAGATATACATCGTACATGATAGATACATATGAAAACCATAGAACTTCATATATTTACTATATAAAATATCATAATTACAACATGTTGCACAATGTGCCCTTGCTCAAAACTCAAACATATAATATACACATAACTATATTCAAAGAATTACAACCATACAACAGGCTCAAAGTGATATCAATACTGAAGGCTCAATTTTCTCGATGTCTCACTGTTCTCACCAGTTGTCTAGCTAAGCTAACTAAAAACTAGCTCCATTTCTGATGTTAGAGCTTCCTTTTATAGCTTTCTCTACTGCGGGGAGTTTTCTCCTTCTACTCTGCTCCACTCGTTTATTTGATAAAACTACCTCACACACTTTTGGTGCCTATCAATGCTCCACGTAGACTTCTTGCATCAAGGGAAATCTTAGCTGTCTAGCCAACTCTTTCTCTATCCATCCCATGTCTCTGTATGTTGTTGGAAATAATCATTCGGGGAGATTTCCCAATGGATCATTTCTTGATTATGGCAGACATCTTCTTGTTTTTCGATGCAACTGACAAAACTTGGGTTGGCGCGTACTTTGTAGCCTTTAATATTGGAATGCAACTAACAAAACTCAGTTTGGTGCACACTCTATGTTATTCCTCACACATTTCCTTAGGTGCGTGCAAAACTATGGAATGAGAACGCACAACTTTGTTTGTGTTGCACATGTTCTGCATAGGTCTGGCTAAAGTTGAGGATGTTATTAAAATACATGACCAAAACATATTGTGTGAACGACCACAATATATCATTCATCATCCTCATGAATGTTGTTGGAGCATTATTCAAGCCAAAATTCATGATCAACCACTCAAAAATTCCCTCTGTATATTTGAAGGTTATCTTCCATACATCGGTTTATTATATCAAAACCTGGTGGTATCCAAACTTCATATGAATATTACTAAAGAACTTGGCACCATTATGTTGATCAACAAGATCGTCAATCCAAGAGATTGGGTCTCAATTCTTGACAGTGATTTTGTTTAAGGATATATAATCAATGCATAGTCATAATTTTCCATCCTTTTTTTGTACCAACACAATTGGGCTCCTAGAAGGAGAGGAGTTCAGTTGAATGTGTCCCTTTCAAATGATCTCATCAATTTGACCCTTTATTTCCTCATTCTCTAGAAGGGGGAATATATATATTGGACCATTGGGTAAGAGAGAACCGGGTATCAAGTTAGTGGGACATTTGACTTGACAGTGTAGAGGAACCCCTATAGGTGAGGCAAATATGTTTCTATATTCCTCTACAACCTTGTCCACTTGTTTCTAATATGTAGAGAGATATTGTGTGGAAGTTCTGGTGGTCTTGATGATATTTCATTCACCTTCTGACCGAACTATGAAGAGGAAAAACTTGATAGTCTGAGAGAGTTACCTTTTGTCACTATTTTTTTTAGACCAATGAAATGGTAATAGTCACATGATCCAAGTGAAAATCATGGTCACCTCTTTCACCGAATCACCACATTAATTGTTTCTTTTTTACCATTGGGAATATATGAGCCCATGGTTTTAGTAAACCATAGTATACACCCATGGTATTTGGTGGGAGAATAATAATAATAAAGTGGAGAAAATCCATGTGTGTGGTTTTTTCAACCCATGGAATTCACCCATGGTATTTGAAAAATAAAATAATGAAAATACATTATTCCTACAAGGAACCCCATAAGTACTATATATACGGGCCTCTCATTCGTAAAGGATTACATTATTCATGTGTAGTTATAAGGATTTTTCCATTTGATAAAGAGTGGATTTAGTGCCATATTATTCTCTTTATTTTATTTTGTCGCATTTACTTGCCTATTTTCCATTTCATTCCTTTCACAATATGGATCAGTGGTATTAGAGTAGTTTTTTCCTTGTTATTTATCAGTGCATTTCCCTGATGATTCTAGGGTATAGAGAGTTGGTTATCGAGCTATTTTTTCTTGAGGACGACTACTCTCACCAGTCGAAGTGACCTCTCATGGTGAAAGAAAAGAGAGATGATAGAGAAAGATGTCCTTTCAATATGTTTCTTCCTAAAGAGGGGGTGTCTATGGTGCCATATTTTTCTTTGAATTTATTTGAATGATATGTTGATTATTATTTGATGGCATTATGGTTACAAGAATGATCCAACTGGCTGATATATATACATATGGATGATGTGATCTAGACTTTTGATTTCATTTGGTTTCATAATTTCTTGATGTGTACATATATATTTTACGGTTTATGTTTTGATATCCTTGTGATGGTATGAGATGGATAGATTATGCTATATGATGTGATGAATTATTATGGCATATGAGTAGATTGGACTATATCTTGGTATTTATGTATGTGTGAACTACTACTGATAAGTGATGATATGGAATATTGAAAATGAATACATGGTTACATGATGAGATCTATTATGTTATATGATGTCATTTATGGTTTGTTAAGTGTGACAAGAAGAATTACAGGTGCATATTGACTCCAAATTGAGTTAAGATATGTAGACCTATGATGGGATTAGGTTATGTATGATTGACGTGTATATGACATTGCTTATTGTTTATTCATGATTATTAGAAAGTGATATTTGATATGGTTGTCTTTATAAGTGTGCAAAGACATGCAAACATTTGCCAAATAAGATTGCATGTGGAAAAAGGGTTATGTGAAAAGTTGTGACATGATGAGTATCATCAGGGAGAGGAGACATAGGTTTCATATTCCTGCCAACTAGCCTCCCTACCATGTAATATGTTGAAAAACATATGTTCTATGTTTTTTTCCTAGAGGTTACATAGTATCTTGAGGATAGGTCATGGATTCGATCACTCATGACGTTACGTTGAGGAGTGCACATTAAGGTGTCAATCCTTATTCCTTAATGCCATTAGTCTCTCACCAATGGTGAATGAATTGGTTTAGTTAGGTCCCAACCATGACATTGTCCCCACCATTGGAAAATGATACATGAAGGTCATTTGTGAACATGGTACCCTTGGTACATACCGATAGGAAATACTTGAAGGGTGTGTAAGGGCATAGCACCCTTGTTATTGGTTTATGTGTACTTGTATATATCTATACTTTAGGAGAAAAGTATAGATATATACTTGAGTGGTTTGATTGATCATATAGACTTATGCACGTTTTTGTGAAAATGGAAATAGAAGTCACTTTTATAATTGGAAATGGAAATGCAATTAGAAAGGTAAGTTAATTATAAATTAATTAATTATATTTAAATAAAAAAAATATCAACTTCATGTGCACCCACTCAATGAGGAAAAATAAAATGGATGTAGGGAACATCTAAGACAAGAGTTTGGGATGTGATGAATAATCTCTATTTTTCAAGTTAAACAAAAAAATTACTTGTGCATGGAGTGACACATGGGTGGGTAAAAAATATGCAATTAGTAATCAAAATAATTATTATTTTGCATCAGATGGACAAATGGCATGAACCTCAAGCTATATAATAAAAGAGGTTTGGGCTTGAGAGATCACATTTTTCTCCCTAATATTGGATAGTTATCGTAATGCCCATATTTTTCTTGGTGAGGTGTTGTTGAGTTTGGTCCCAATATTTGTGTGTGTACTTTGGAGGTGGGGACCCCATGTGCTCTAGAGGATCTACACAATATAAATTGTTAGTTTTTTTCTCTCTTCATTGTTGTATCATGTTTTCATTAATGTCAAGTATTGTCATAGTAATATCATTGATGTATTTATTGTTGCATCATGTGGTCATGGATGTAATTGATGTCAAAGGATCGATGTAATTGATGTCAAGTCATGTCATAGTGATGTGTTTTCATGGGTTGATGTTCTAGGTGTATCGATGTATATATGGGTTGATGTAAAGGTTGATCATTGTTGTCTTATCATGGTCGATAGGAAGTACCAAATGGATGAACTCCAAAGTGGTTCCCTTATGGTGAAATCCCTCACGGGAAGATGCTTTGTGAAGTCCAAATGTTTAAGTGGTTGAGTCATCCTAGATGTGTGGTTAAGGAACCTAAGTTTGATTATGGAATAATGTAATGAATATCAGTGAATTTTCAAGTGAGACTATTCTAGACGGATAGTGTTTATCATGCCATTTCTGGTGATATCTGGAACATCACATAACTCCTCACGGTTATAGAGTTATGGCCATGTGAAGTTGGAGATCCCTCATGTGTTGTCTAGAATCCCCTAAAAGGTCAAAGAAGTCAAATTATTCTATCATCTCCTATAAGAATTTGACCATTCAAAGTGGTTAGTCATGGGTTAAGTGGTTGCAACAAGAAAACAATTAAAAATAAATTAGTTGCAACTAGAAGTGGAGAATTTACTATTTGTATCAAAGTAGTTATAAGTGGACAAAGTGGTTAGAAGTAGATTAGCCCCAAAAGAAGGAAGTTGGTTGAAGTTGGTTAGATGATAACCCCTAGAGGAAGCTACTCGGAGAAGTATAAATAAGAGAGAAAGGGCCTCTTATGGGTAAATCTCTTTAGCATATTGAAGATCTATTTTGGTGAAAGATTCATTCCAGGTACTCATGGACACATCAAAAGTTTCGTAAGTCTGAGGTTTGATGACGAAAGCTTCAAAGGTTCAGAAAAACTTGGTTTTCTAAAGTAGTACATGGGTTGCAGTGGGCCAGGGCATGTACATATGCAGGTTGAAGGAGAGAAGTGCACGTACAGTTGGGAAAGGACATGAAAATATTGAGTAAGTGATGGTGTCAGGTTCCTGAAGTCTGAAGCAGGTTCCATATTAGCATTCTATAGGTTTAGAACTGCTAAAAAAATTTTGGTATGGGTACATATTGTCTTGATGTTTAGACTTACTCATGGTATGGTGAATGCTTGAAGCATTCTTTGTATGGTTGATGTGATGTTTGGATATGGTAGATGGTGGATGGTTAGCTGAGTAGTTATGTCTGATTGAGAGATATCCATTATATGTGATAGTGTATGCATGAGGAGCATGCATAGGTTGTTGGATGGTGTAGATTTGTTTTTGGATGGTATGGTACAGTTTGAGCAATGACAGGTCGATTGCAGTGACAGGTTATTGGTGGATGTGACAGAGGAAGGAAGGGTCTGAAGGACAAAAGTTGTGAAGTGGTGTACGTAAGCTGGCAAAGGGAAGGACACATACGCATGTTATAGTATAGGTAGATCACGTACATACATGGGTTGTAGTATAAACAGGTTGCATACCTGTTGATAGATTGTTTTTGTCCACAAGCAGGGTCTTGTACTTGAGGATTGGATTTCTCACATCTCAGTTGTTGCTGAGATCTCCAAGCTAAGTCTTACAATGAGAGTTGGTGCTATTTTGGAGTTGTTTCTCTTTTTCAGTTGATGTTGATAAACCCAAGGATTGCAGTTCGTAATACAAAAGAAACTTATACATATATCTTGTGTTGCTTGTGTTCTTTATTGTGATGGTTATTGATGATGATGATGATGATGATTTATATATATATATATATTGTTGAGATATGTTTACATGAAAGAAACTAAGTATGAATGGAATTAATGAGAAAATGGTAATTTCTAACTAAGGTGTTTTGTAAATAGTTGTAGAAAGAGCCCCACATTGATTCACCTCCCCACCTCTCAGTGTGGTTGGTGTGTCCAACAATTGGTATCAGGGCAGGCCTTCACCATAAGCCTTACAAGATTGAAGGATATCCATGGACACACAAATGGATGAACGTGCAGATGAAGTTTCCCTTTTTGATGAGACAGATTACTTGGCATGGAGAATAGAAATGAAAGGCTTCTTGAAGGAAAAAGGAGCAAGTGTTTGGAACACAACTATTGGTGGATCGATTCCCTTGAAGAATAAGTCAAATTTTGAAACTCAAAAGAAAGAAAAGAAGAACAATGCAGAAGCACTCAAGATCATATTAAATGGACTCTTAGATTTTGTCAAAGAAAGCATAGGACCACATTCCTCTGCCAAGAATCTATGGCTAAAGCTAAAGAAGGTATATCAATACAAAGAAGACAATTCCATCAAGGAAAATGAAGGTAAATACACTCCAAAATCCTCTGATTGCAATAATTCTAAGTGTGATGGTGTTGAATGTTCTCCCGCAAGTGAAGAAGAAATTCTAGAAGTAGTTTGTGTAGAATCAACCAACAGTTATCTTATAGATGAAGAGGAGGAGTTGTTGAAGTTTAAATAATTTTTTTTATCTGAGTTAGATGATATTAGCATGGAAATAGGGCATTATTCAATTTCTTTTGAGTATCTTGAAAAATACACTAAGGAAGTCCTAGAAAAGTATCCAAGGCATACCATGGAACTAAAGAAAATGCTTAAAGAACAATAATAAAGTAAAAATACTTAACTAAAATTAAAAGAAGAAGAGATCAAAAGACTAAAAAATGAAATAATTAATCAAGCAAAAGAAAAAAATAAGGTAGATGATGAGCTTAGCAAACGTCTTGAATTTAATGTAAATCTAAAGACCAAAATTGAAGAAGCCAAAAGGATAGAGGAACTATTGAAGAATCAAGTAAATGAAAAGGAACAGTCGTGCCATAATTTGGAAGCTGAAGTTTTTGATCTCAAAAAGAAAGTAGAGAAGTTAAATAATCACATCAAGTTCATGAACAACTCAACAATCTTGGATGAAAAAATGATAAATCAGGTCTTGGATACAACAAGGAAGCTATACACTTTGAAGCTATCACTTCCAAGAAGAATGAGATAAGTCCTTCATTCTCAAAGGGTGGAAGCAAAGCTGCAAATCAAGCACCTACAAAAAGAAAGGAATCTCTCAGAAGAACAGAGCAAAGAAGACATCAAGAATCCATCCCTACACCTCAAAGAAAATTCAGAAGAGAGACACCTTCAAGGTAGACACCAAAGAAAAGGTATGAAATTGTTTTTCATGGTCATTGATTCTCATGTAATGAATATGGTCACAAAGACTTGGTTTGAAGACATCATGCAAGGATATATATTGGAACATCCCATAACATTCTAATATGTTGGATATGCAATAAAGTGGGACACATTGTTGCACATTGTCACTCTATGAGATGTTACCGTCGCAGTGGGTTTGGTCACAAATCCCAGAATTTCTAGAACACAAGGAGACAGTCCATGAGGATTTCTTCATATAGCATGGAAAGAATAGCATATGAAACTAGGAAGGGAGACAATGTTGAAAATATGGAAGCTCAGAGCTCAAGTTCTGAGAATCTGGGACACTTTCAGAAGTGGATGAAGAAGACTGAATGACCATAATAGAATGGAAGCCATGAGGTAAGCTCAAGCTTGAAATTTTTTGAAGCATATGTGATCTCCTATGGGAGAAGTCGCATACATACACAAGGTGACCTATAGAAAGGTCACGTACATACGCGAGTTGTCTGTGGAACAAGCCACGTACCTGTGACAAAATCCTTGGAAAAGATGGCTATGCAGATGAGTTGCAACATGGTTTGATGGTATAACTTTATTTTTTGCAGGGTCTGACATTGGTTGTTGAAGGTTTTCATGATTGTATGCTTACATGTGTGTTTTATGTATGAATAGTGATGACATATAGTTGAGTGTTGAAGAATATGCTTGATGCCTATATTGGATGCATTGTACTAACCCTAGAATGTGGATTGAGACATTTTTCTGTTGAGGAATAGTGTTGTTTATGTCAGTGAAGTTATGGCACTTTATTTATGAAATCTATGATGTTAATGTGATGATAGCTAGAGGTATATCATCGATATAATGAGGCACACTCTTGATACATGTTTATAGGAACTATTGTTTGCTTAATACTTGTTGTAGTGAATGGTTTCTGAGGAAGATATGTTATAGTACATATGTGAGATCCATTGATATATATTATGATGTATTGTTAAAGGAATATTTGTTGGATGTCTTGGTGCATGCATTTGGCATGTGGTTGAGCTACATATTGAGACATGTAGTTGATGAGTTGATGAGGTGGTTATGTTGTACATCATGTTGATGAGCCATAACTTGTTCTATAGTTTTTTCATGATTGATACAGACTTGGTTGTTTGTTAGAGGCACTTGCTAGAAATATGATTGGCACATGGTTTATAGTTGATATGGCATACATGCATGGGAACACATCTTGATTTTGGTTCATCTTGTTGAAGTTCGGTTCATGGTTGATGCACTTGCTATGGTACAGTTAGTAATACATGTTTGGTGCATGGTTTATGCACTTATAGATGGAAGATGATTGTGGGTGATAGTACTTGGTTAAAGTACACCATTGGTATTACTTTTTTAGCATATCCTTTTTGGTACATGATGTATGGGATGATACAATTGAGATTCTTGGTTGATACATTTATTGATGCTTTTTTGATACATTGATTGATGCTTGATGGTTGAGATACATTCCTTGACACATGGTTTGTGGCATTTAGTTCATGGTAGAGGCATATCATGAGTGATATGACACTTGTTTGAGGCACATGGTTGGCATGTTATACAGTTGATGATATTGATATATGGTTGGTACAAAGTTGGAACATGATTGATACACTCCATTGATGATATCTTATATTATATTTTATGGTATTAATGCACATGGGTATTGTGCATGGTTAGCACACAGTGTGGCACAAGATGTACATGATTCTTTATTCATTGTTGAGATATATTTTGCTTCATGATGTATGGTATGGAATGAGTTTGATGCATGGAAAGGTCCAAGGATCATCATAGGAATATCATATCATTCTTGAGCAATTGATCTATGTTCTGGTTGAGCATTATCATTTGCAACAGAAGCAGATTGCAGTGGTAGAATATTTTTCATCTTACAGAGAACATAGGGGAGATATACCCACAGGGGGATTTATTCTTCTTCCCATGATTGGTTACAGATGTATGATTCCAGGTGGATAGATGATATATATGATTGGAAGCCATGTTACCAGCGTTGCATCATAGTGATATCCCTTTTCCAAAGGGGGAGAGATATCATTCAAATAGTGGATTAGAAGGCAGGGAGAGAAGCCCACGGGACCGTGCATCCAGGAGCATAAACCTCAAGGACATTTCATTCAGAGGGAGCAACCCCTAGGAGAGAACTACCATTTTCCATTGATGTCAAAGAGGGAGATATAGTCAGATTTATGTGATTAAGATGAATATTGATGAAGAGAATTTACATGTATACATGTTGCCATCAATGTTGGTGTTGACATCAATGTTGGTGTTTCCATCAATGCCAAAGGGGGAGACTGTTGTATCTTGTTGTCATTGATTTCAAGTATTGTCATAGTAAAATCATTGATGTATTGTTTGTTGGATCATGTGGTCATGGATGTAATTGATGTCAAAGGATTGATTTAATTGATGTCAAGTGGTGTCATAGTGATGTGTTGTCATGGGTTGATGTTCCAGATGGATTGATGTATATATGGGTTGATGTAAAGGTTGATCATTGTTGTCTTATCATGGTTGATAGGAAGTACCAAATGTATGAACTCCAAAGTGGTCCACTTATGGTGAAATCCCTCACGGAAATATGCTTTGTGAAGTCCAAATGGTTAAGTGGTTGAGTCATCCTAGATGTGTGGTTAAGGAACCCAAGGTTGATTGTGGAATAATGTAATGAAGATCAGTGAATTTTTAAGTGAGACTATTCTAGATAGATAGTGTTTTTCATGCCATTTTCAGTTATATGTGGAATGTCACATAACTCCTCATGGTTAGAGAGTTATGGCCATGTGAAGTTGGAGAACCCTCATGTGTTGTCTAGAATCCCCTAAAAGGTCAAAGAAGTCAAATTATTCTAGAATCTCCTAGAAGAAGTTGACCAGTCAAAGTGGTTAGTCACGGGTTAAGTGGTTGCAACAAGAAAACAATTAAAAATAAATTAGTTGCAACTAGAAGTGCAAAATTTACTATTTGTAGAAAAGTGGTTATAAGTGGGTTAGCCCCAAAAGAAGGAATTTGGTTGAAGTTGGTTATATGATAACCCCTAGAGGAAGCTACTTGGAGAAGTATAAATAAAAGAGCAAGGGCCTCTTATGGGTAAATCTCTTGAGCATATTGAACATATATTTTGGTGAAATATTCATTGCAGGTACTCATGGATGCATCAAAAGTACTGTAAGTCTGAGGTTTGATGGGGAAATTTTTGGAGTTTCAGAAAACCCTAGTTTTCTAAAGCATTATGCTGGATACAATGGGTCAAGGCATGTACATACACGGGATGAAGGAGAGAAGGGCGTGTACAGTTGGGAAAGGACATGAAAATATTAAGTAAGTGACGGTGCCAAGTTCCTGAAGTCTGAAGCAAGTTCCATATCAACATTCTACAGGTTCAGAACTGCTACATAAGTTCTGGTATGGGTATATATTGTCTTGATGTTTAGACCTACTCATGGTATGATGAATGCTTGAAGCATTACTTGGATGTTTGTTGTGATGTTTGGATATGGTAGATGGTGGTTGGTTAGTTTAGTAGTTTTGTCGGATTGACAGATATCCATGATATGTGATAGTGTATGCATGAGAAGCATGCATAGGTTGTTGGATGGTGTAGATTTGTTTTTGGTTGGTATGTAACAGGTTGAGCAGTGACAGGTTTATTGCAGTGACAGGTTATTGGTGGATGTGACAAAGGCAAGAAGGGTCTGAAGGGAAGAAATTGTGAAATTTTAGAAACCCTAGTTTCTAAAGGTGTACGTAGGCTGAAAAAGGGAAGGACGTGTACATACGTGTGTTATGATATAGGAAGATCGCATACATACACGATTCACACTATAAACAGGTCTCGTAGTTGTTGATAGATTGGTTTATGTCCACAAGCAGGGTCTTATACTTGAGGATTGGATTTCTCACATCTTAGTTGGTGCTGAGATATGCAAGTTGAGCCTTGCATTGAGAGTTGGTGCTCTTTTGGAGTCGTTTCTCTTTTTCAGTTGATGTTGATAAACCCCAAGGATTGTAGTCCATAATACAAAATAAACTTATACATATATCTTGTGTTCCTTGTGTTCTTTATTATGATGGTTATATATACACACACACACACAGATATATATATATATATATATATATATATGTATGTATGTATGTATGTATGTATGTATGTATGTATGTATGTATGTATGTATGTATGTATGTATGTATTGTTGAGATATGTTTACATGAAAGAAACTAAGTACGAATGGAATTAATGAGCAAATGGTAATTCCTAACTAAGGTGTTTTGTAAAGAGTTGTAGAAAGATCCCTACATTGATTCAACCCCCCCTCTCATTGTGGTCAGTGTGTCCAACACTATTTTAGTTCAAGGACTCCTAGGAAAGAAGACTACTCATTTGGGAGTAGGCGTGATCTGTAAATTGTCATGGATATTCCATTGGATAGTTTGTCACAAATTATCTAATAAAATAATGAAATATTTACTATGAATGTCAATTTATTTTATATCTCATATTCTTTAATTATTGGTTTTCTACATAAAATGTATGAAATAGATGAAATGATAAAAATAGAGAACAGAAATAAATACTCAGACACCATCCACAAAAAAACACAAGATATACCTTGGGAAACCCAATATGGGAGAAAACACAACTAGAAGGTGAGGCCACTCTCTATGGAGTTGCCTTTGACACTGTGGCATGTATGGCTACTACAGAATCTCTCCTCCTCTGTTATTCTCTCAAAATACCACTCCTAGGTTATTTGCTCAACTATGGAACAAATAAAATGCTAAACAATGGAACCCTTTCTCCTCCTAGCAACCTAGTACTTAGCATCACTCGATAGCCATCTATGGGTAGGTTTTTTACTTCCTCAACCCTCAACTGTGATAAGGTTTTGGACCTTCTAGAATATTCTTGAAAGTCCATACATGGCTAGCCCCATATGAACAAGTAATGGGGGATGACATGGAATCCACTCATACCATGTTGGTCAACGCAATAGGTCAACTTGTGGGAGGCATAACTTTTGCATACAAGCTTTTATTGATGTGATTTTTGCACCATTGGAAAGGTTTCGATGTGTAGAATAGCATCAAGGGATCGTAGCTAAATCTAGAACATTTTTTCCCAAAAAAATGTCGTTTGATGCCTCAAAATGGATCCAAAAGGTTTAAACCCCAATTTTCCAAACTGGGACCTACCATTAAAACGACCCCGCAAGTAGATTCCTCCAATTTTTTCCACTCTGGAAGCATCGAGATAGATGAAAAATAATATAATGATCCAATCCAAATCAAGGAAAGGTGGTCAACCAGTAAATTAAATACATATTTGACAAAGAAAAATTGGAGTCAACACTTGGAGAAAGATTGGAATTGAAGAATCAACAAAGGAGGATCTTTTATAACCTTATGAAAATTGGTATGTAATTATGAAATTCATAGAAGTGTTTTAATTCTTGAAAATTTGGGAAAATGTTATATGGGGTTTAAAATTTCTAAAAATTTCCTATGGTATTATCATATGTTTGAAGGGTTGATTTTGTTGATTATAACCCTTAGAATAATATTTAGGAGCACCCTAACCCCTATATCAAATCTCATAGTGAATGATTGTTTAAGAAAAAGTCTAGAAAGAAAATTTAAATTTTATCTTTTCATATGGGATAGAGGCACACACCCTACATTAGTGTAGGCCATGCATACCTGTGGACCAGCCATACTTAGGCCACACATATTTTCCTTCATGTCCAGTTCTACCCATTTCTAGGTTGCACACAATCCTATAAGTGATTGTCTTGAGAGTTGAGAAAGAAAATTTCAGTTTTTTTATTGAAACAAGAAGGGATTTTCTATGACTATTATTTTATAATAAGATGTTGTTTTTCTTTTCAAACATGGACTACTTGAACGGTAAAAAATATTGAGAAACATCTTTGAGATATTTATTAAAGAACAGTTAAGTTCATTCATATGATATTGGAAATATTGACCTTGAATCCTTATTCGGGAAGTGGATTTGTTTCATTATCAAGTATTGAATTATCTAAATTATACACTTATATGCTAAACCTTGATACAGTTGTAACCTTCTTCCAATTTTGAAAAAACAAAGGTAAAATTTGTATGATTCTATGAGGAAAAGAGCATTAAAAACTAATTTGTGTTCCAGTTGAATGTTATTTAGGATGATATATAATCCAATCTTGAGGTTGGGTGTTTTATATTGGGAATTATCATGAAAATTAGAATTTTATTTATCTAAAAAAGATTAGCTTCCAGTTTCCTTTATTGATATTTGAGGAAGTTTGTATATATTGCTAATTCCCTATTGAGAATATTGTATTATTGTTGTAGAAGGAAACTATGAACCATTGAATTACTAGTAGAGGCATAATCATTGTGGTATAAATATTTGTCTTTATTAAATTGGTAATTGAGCCAACTTTTATAGTTGTTATTTATTCCTTAGTTGTGATGGAAAGGTTTCAAGTGCAGTTGATTTATCCATAAGCATAAGCACAAACACTAGTATTGTGAATTTAAGAATATATAAGCATATGTAGCATTGTAATGAAAAATAAGTGAGTATTGAAATCAATCTTGTACTTTAGTTATCATTTTAGTTAACCCTCATGGATTTTAAGAGTGGATTATATGACCAAGAGGTCAAACCGATAAGTTATTATTGAAATATAGACTATTTATATTATTGACTATATATACATACATGAATATTGAAGCTCAATTTCATATGTCATATTTTATGTCACTACAAGGAAAACACCTTGTAGCGGAGGTTTTTACAGAACCTCCCTGAAAAATTTCTCCCTTCTTTTTTTATAGAAGAGATTGTTTGTGAAGGTGGGAAATCAAAGGTTTTTTCATTGGTGTGATTGTAAGCCCAAGGCACACTGGTGCACACATAAAAATAATGCCCTGATGTGGATACAAAAAGATGTGTTTTTAACAGCTATAAATAAAATAAAATACAAAGCAATGCTCCATTTTAAAAAAAGATCTCTAGTGCATGTACTCATTCCACCCTAATGCTCTACAACGCAATGCCTCGATGCATACAACTATATGACTCACCAAGGCAGGGTAAAATAAAAAAAACTTACCATATTGTTTGTCATTGTTACATCTCATTCTATGCTTCCAACGTCTCAAACAATCATCGGTTCCCACTCTCATTCCATGACCACCCCATCTGCAGTGCTCTACAGTCAATTTGATAGCTCCAATAGTAGATTGAACCACACATTTCCAAATTTTGAAAAATACCACAAATTTTCATTTCTTCTCTATGGTGAAACCATACCTCCTTGGGAGAGAAGAGACAAAGTTAATTGTTTCTTACCTTGTTATTTTCCTTTTCATTGCACTAAAATTTGAAATTGGCCTAAAACTTGATCTTTTTTAATTTTTTTTATATTCCACACGGTGCGTTTAAATGCTTCGACTCACCCTGAACTATAGTGCATCATGTGAATCTATAGGAAGCACCAACAATGATGTGTATATAATAAATAAATGCATTGGTTCCATTCACAGAATGACAACACAAAAATATCGAAAATAAAACAAAGTGGTGTGTCTTTTTGGACGCTCATTATTGGTGCATTATAAAACACATTGCACTGTTAAACAAAATGTCAATTCTTCAAGACAGATGAAGCACTGGTGTGTTCTATAAATCAATCACATAGTTTGGATTTTGTAAAATTTAGTCTTATGGTGTGTCACAATCAACCATCCACACCAATGTTATGTATATCAAGGCACCATGAAAAATATATAACATTTTAACTTAGTGATGAATCTTAAGGGACGCCCCGAAAAAAATGTGTTCAATTTAACCAACTACGCTGCCAAGTTTATATTGTAAAAAAATTAACATAACAGTGCATATAGATCCATATAATGCATCGGGGTTGTTCACAACGTGGCACTAAGCCAAATATTTAAGAATTTATCATAGTGGTACGTCTTATAGAACACCCTGTTATCAGTGCGTCCTAAAATGCAACACATGGCTAAAATATCTTGGTGCTCCAAGGAATGTAGAGCACCGATTATTTCCATATAACAAACCACATTGCCCGACTTATAATTAAAAAAAATTAACAAATCAATGTGTTTTGTAGAACCAACCTCATCGAGTTGCACAAAACATATGTAAAATGGAACAGCGGTGCGTCTTGTTGGACACCCCATAACCGATGCATTAAAGAACACAATGCATCGATAAATACATATCGGTGCTTTGTGCATGATATATCACACCAGGTGTGGTGCATATTATTTATTATAATAGCACCGATTACTTTTCCACATTTTTTTAGAAAACAAAAATTAATTTAAGTTTTTGATAAATACTAAATAGTTATATATGTATGTGTTTTATAATTTCAATTTATTTTATCTATGTATATGTAAATAAAAATAATTTTATGTGAATCAGAGACAACGACAATGATGAGCGTAGGAGCAATAGCAGTAGCCAGAAGAAAAAACAATTAACTGAAAAAGTACATATGAAAACCTCCACAATTAAATTTTGCATAGGTTTTTCTTTGCGGAGTAAAAAATGGAGGTCACTCTTCATTGCCTCTCATAATTTAGCACATTGACTAGATCCTCTACCACTCTCTCAATGCTATGGTCCACATCTCCACCTTCGTGGATTGCTCGACTTTCTCCAAGATAGTGTCCTCGTCATTCCTATGAATTGGTGTCAATTCACTTATAAATCTCATGCCTAAACCTCCTCTTCTTCACTTTGAGGGGGCTTGTTGAATATCTCTTAAGGCCAGGGAGGAATTTCGTAGCCCTAAACTATGTATAATTGGGGCCCTTTTTGGTGACACCAGGCACATCAACTTTGTTCCCTTCCAGTTATGTCATATTGGCCCCTACTTTGGAATAATTAGAACTACCAAGATCTATGATTATAGCTTCCTGGTGTCCCTTTGACGTGATCAACAAGACAAGAACCCTGGTGGATGTTTTAATTATAATACTCTATCAATCTTAAGAATAACCCAAGGCCCATATTGTATATTTAATAGAAGTTAAGAAGCACATTTGGAAAAAAAAATTGATGATCCATAAGCTTCGCTAGCATACCTTATCGATGAATATTAAGCATTAATTTGGCCTTGGCATGATCCTCCATGAGATCCTCGCTCATATATTTACTAATGAGATAATGTTTATTCATCTCCATAACCATGCGCTCAATCACTTTCTCATCCGAAAGGGGCACATGAGCAACAAAATCTTTCTCTCTCTATTGCAAGTTTCCCATATCCTGCTCTCACATTTCTTATGTCACATCCTCCTCTTCATCGAACAGGACTGACTTAATGAAAATGAACTACACACTCTTGATCATCAACCTAGCCTCCCTCTTGACAAACTTGGTCCTTTTCCACTCCCTCAATACTATGTCCCACATCTCATTCTCTATGGGCCACTTGACTGTATCCAAAATATCATTCTCATCATCCTTTTAGCCATAATAAATAGTATCAATTTGATTGAAAATATCATACCTAGACCTCCTATTCTTTTCCTTGGGGGACTTATCAAATAGCTCTTTGACATCGGAGAGGAATTTTTCAACCCCACTTGTACAATTTGTTGTTGGAAGATTGTAACATGTCATCCTCCAACAATAAATTGTACAAGTGGGGCTACGAAATTCCTCCCTGACATCAAAGAGTTATTTGATAATCCCCTTGAGGAAAATAAGAGGAGCTCTATGTAAGATATTTACAAGTGAAATGATGCCAGTTATTATGGCTACATGGATTATGAAGACAATATCTTGGAGAAATTTGAGCAGCATGTGAAGGAGGAGATGAAGGTTAGAGTGATCAGGGAGTGGAAGAGGATTAATTATATCAAGAGGGAGGCCAGGTTGATGGTAAAGCATGAGTAGGTCGTTGTCAATAAGCAGGCCCTGTTCGAGGAAGAGGAAGATATGGCAGAAGAAATGGGAGAGAAAGACAAGGGAAACTAGTAATAGAGAGAGCAAGAGTTTTCTTCTCATGTGACCCTTCTTGATGAGAAAATATTGAGTGCATGGTTGTGGAGAAGAAGAAAAAGAGATGCTTAGTAAATACACAAGTGAGGATCTCATGGAGGATCAAGTCCAAGCCAAGGAAATGTTTAATATTTAGTGATAAAGCATGCTCATGAAGCTTATGGATCATCGGTTTTTTATTTCAAATGTGTTTCTTAACTTCTATTAAATATACAATATGGGCCTTAGGTCACTCTTGAGGTTGATAGAGTAATATAATTAATACATCCACAAGGGTTCCTCTATTTTTTATTAGGAAAAAGGGGCACTGGGAAGCTCTAATCGTAGAGCTTGGTGGTCCTAATTATGCCAAAGTAGGGGACAGGATGACGAACTTGGAAGGGAATGAAGTTGATGTGCTTAGTGTTCTAGAAAGGGCCCTAGTTATAGATACTTCGAGGCTGTGAAATTCCTCCCCGACATCAAAGAGCTATTTGGTAATCCTCCTGAGGCGAAAAAGAGGAGGTGTAGGTTTGATATTTACAAACGAATTGATGTCATTTCATATTATGGCCATTGGAATGACGAGGAAGGTATCTTGGAGAAATTTGACCATCATGCGTAGGAGGAGATGTGAGCCAAAGCGCTAAGGGAGTAACAGAGGATCGAGTGATCCATGTGCTAAATTGTGAGAGACACCAAAGATTGGCTGCCTCTTCAAAGCACAACCTCCACAAAACTTTATTTGTGGAGGTTTGCATATGTACTTTGTCGATTAAATTGTTTGTCGATGCATTTTTATGTAACAACCACACCGTTGCGCTTTCAATCAAATTTGTGCACTATAAATAGTATACCACACGCATATATTGCGCTTTTTCATATCATGTTGTTGTTGTTGTTGTTTGATTTATAAAATATATTGTGAGTATGCTAATGATTTTTCTATTTTAAAATTAAATTTGAGATGTATCACTCATTATAATTTAGAGTTGTCATATAATGTTTAACTTTAGTTTTATGAAATCATTTAATTTGGATTGTGATTCCAAAAACTTATAACCATTAATAGCATATAATGTTTAATTCTTCAAAGTGAATTGTTTGTTGTCCAACAAGATACAATGTGTTGATTAAACGTGTTTACAAAGAAAAATACATAAATATGATGAGTGAAATTATTGTGATTTGAATAATTATGTATTTTTCATATATTGTAATAATAACATGATGATATAACTATTCACTAATAATAATAATATGTAATAATAGTGCTCTTTTATTAATTTGTATTATTCAAAGATTAGAAGATAAAGTAATACTATAATATTTTACTAAAATCATGATTATTATATTTATTTTTTCCAAAGATATTATTGATTTATATTATTCAACTATTATAATTTATTTAATTAAGTTTAAATTATTAAATATAAAAAATATATAATAATAAATATCTTAATTTTATTATTCAAGTATTATAATATATTAAATTTATTTAATTAAGTTTAAATTATTAAATATAAAAATATATAATAATAAATTTTATTCTATACACTTTCGATGAAATGGTTTTAAAATTTTTAACTTTATTACCAACTTTATGAATCTTTTATTAAAAAAGTATGTAAGTATTAGTTGAATCTTCTATTAAAAAAATATGTTAAGTATTGGATTGTGTTGATTTTGTATCAACATGTATACAAATATTGAATTTGGTTAATGAATGAAAAATTATTTTAATAATTGATCTTATGAAATGTTATTCTTCTATTTATTTTATTTATATTGTTATAATAATTGTTTATAATTAAATTTATAATTGTTATATTTAAAAATATGTATATTATTTAAAAATTATAATTAATTAAATTTGAATTATTAAATATGAAAATGAAATCATTACTAATAATGAATGTTAATGTACACAAATTCCTTTAAATGAATTTATGAGTTTTTCTCTCCCACCAACTTTATGGATTTCCTCATAAGGAAATGTAAGTATTAGATTTGGTTAGTGAAGAAAATAATTAACTTGTTAAGGTTTAAAAAATATTAAATTAAATTAATTTATATAAATATTTAAAAATAAAAAAATATTAATAAAACCCAATAAATAAAAAACAAAAATCTCTTTGTAGGTGTTATACGACTTAGTCTCCTTCTTTGATGTAACGATTGTAACATGCAACCAACCACTCCATAAAACAAATATCAAATTAAACAACACATTTACAATAGTTCCATTGAAAATGCACAATTACTCAATCATCTTTTTCTTACGCCCCAAGGGGACATCTAAAGGTAAACCCAATGAAAGTCATTTTTTACGAACAGCTGGTGGTATATGAAAGTTATAGTTTATTAGCAACTTATCACCAACATACAAACTATGTATTGCATGCAAAACAACAAATCTAGATGCCCTTATTTTCATAACTTGAACTCTTTGTCATTGGAGTGTTATTTAAAAGAACAATTTGCACAAAATAATGAGGACCTATAACTATTTATGAACCCTGCAATGTTCCCATGAGTTCATGGACGACCATTGATATATAACAGGTTTTTCCTATTAAAGTTTCCATAAGCATAACCATTCATGCACATACTATACATGGAAATGCTATGTTTGTATTTAACAATATTCAAGTAACCAAACCGACTATAAAGAGGACCACAAAATGGCATAAGTGCTACTGATTGTTTGGAAGGAACGGATACATGTGAAAAGATAAACCACCCAAAGATTGCAACATATATTTTAGAATTGGTGATCATATAACTATTACCACAAAAAGATAATTTGGTTCCAACATCAAGCACGAGTATGGAAGACTGCCAAGCGCCATACAAATTTCGGTTGTAACAGGTTTGATATTTTCTTTGTAGATGGATGGGAAGAGGAAATTCATCACTACCTTCCAATAGTTTAACAGACTTTGGTGTGTACATGGACACTTTTTCTCTTAGCTCAAACAACTTTTTGGATCTCCTAGTATAGATGTTTTGGGTAGTATTGATATCATACTTTGGTTCACTAGAACTCTTCGTTGAATCAACAGAAGGAGATGGCTTGATCAATTTAGGATGAAAATTAGTTAATCTAGATTCCATATGGAAGTGTTCATATGTGTATTTTCTATATCACCCATTGGATTCTTGACTGCAGTGAGAGGTATTAGACCGTCAAATTTGGGTAATCGATCATTAATATAATGGTACAATGTGACACATTGAGGGTTCTTCTTCAACCCTTTACATTTTGAAAACCACATACTACTGGGGTGTCATAAAAGAGATCCAATTCACAGTGTAATATAATTGACCCAGGCTGATTGTTGGAAGATGGAATGTTACAATTGGCAGGGTTAAGCAACTATCTATTTTCCTCAAACATTTACCTGTGGTATCTTTCTCTTGATAAGAGCTTGTGACATTTTTGGACTGGTGGAATATCTTTTGCATCCAAACTCGATCCTCAATCGTGATCCTACAAAGTCCAATGAACAATTATTCATGCATGTGCATAAACAACATAAATTCAATTAGATAAATGAATTATAAATAAAAACTAGACTTGCATGAAATGGCGGGGGAGAACTTGATGAACTTGCAACAATATGGAATGAGATGGAATTTGGAGAATTGGCCATTTGATATTATAATCTTTTTTCCCCACATTTGATCCAAAACCATCATCAATACGTGAATGAATTCTTAAAATAAAGTTTGGGAAGCATAAAAAATGTAACTTCAAACAGAATTTTGAATGGCTTTTAAACTTTATTGGTGTTCTTATTTAGTTAATGATGCATCGATGCGTCTATATATAAGAAGGAACCATTGTGCTAAATTATTAAAAGCAATGAAGAGTCACCTCCAATACTGCCTCCGCAAAGAAAAATCTCCACAAAGTTTAATTGTGGGGGTTTTCATTTCTATTATGTCAATAAAATTGAAACATGTGTGTTTGTATATGGATAGCGCATTGGGGTGCTTAAAATTATATAATGCACCCATTGTATAGTGAAAAAAAAAAAAAAAAAATTAATTAATATTTTTTGTAGGTGCTTTTATACATACAAAGTACATCGGTGGGATTTATAGTATGTTGATGCTCTTTAAAGTGCACATGTGTGATAAACTATATAGTGCACCAAAAATTTAAGTTACAAAAAAAGCAATGCTTGGGTTTATCATTAATGAGTTGAAATATACAGCGAAAAATGAGCAGGAATTTTGTTTTTCAAAATGTATATGTTTATAAATGAAAACACTATTCACAATTTCATTCTTTTGGAAAAATTTAGAGGGGAGATTTGTGCAAGAGAGATTTACCAGCAAAGACTTTAGAGTGGGTTGATATTTTTGAAGAGTCAAATTTGGAAAGGATCACCGTAGGCCACATACAATTCTACAGAGGAGAAATTTCAAGTATGTAATTTCATTATATTGATCATCTCAATCTTTTTGTATTTGATTCAAACTATTTTCAGTGTATTCTCAAACAAATAAAAAGGTTTTATAGTAACCTTTGGTATTGGAAGCCATGGCTTTCTTGTTGTTTTTCTTGGTTCCCCTCTCTATATTTCACAAGAGGGTTTTCTTTTTTTAGGCTATAGATTTTTATAGGGTTTTTTTACTTGTATATGGAGCATTTAGTATGTGTTGCAATGGTACCACTCATTGTATTGTATCTCAAACCCTGTCGTTGCCAAGGTTTTTTTCAAAAAAAAATCTATGATGACGTGCGGTATGCACTATACAGTAATGTCGCATTGGTGTGCCTATTTATGTCAACAACACTTATTAATTTAAAATGTAAATATCATTGATTTTAATATCATATGTGTATGGATTCAACAATGTGCAATAAAAAGTAATGAGAGTAGCATTTATACGTATTCTGAATGCACTAGGGCGTACTCTTTTATTTTATTTTATTTTACTTGGAATAGAGTCGGGGAAACCCACTGGGCACTTCCCCTCATTTTGAGGATGGTACCCAGGGTAAACCAGATTTTGTACAAAGTTGAGGTTTTTTTGATAGCTTACTCATTTAAGAGCTCAACATGTCACTTGCAGGAATTGAACCTGGGTCGGTGGGGGAAACCACTCATCACAAACCACTCGGGCTAAACCCAATTGACTGGCGTACTCTTTTATTATACGCACCAACATATTGTTTTGTAAAACTATTTCATAATTTCTATATCTGATGATTCCTACTTTTTTATATGATATGGCTAATAGAAGGTCAAGGAAAACAACTTATTGCAGTGAGTGTGATGGTAGCTCATCCCAATAAGAGAACGAGGCAATTTCTTTAAGTTTTATTAAAAATTGAATTATATTTCAATTATCTATAGGTTTTAATTAATGATACGTATTGGTTAATGTGTGTTACACAAAGAAAAAACTTGAAGAAACTCGATAAGATGTTTTGCAATATGAGTGCAAAAGAGCGTAAAAGCTTTATGGAAATGTTGCAAAGAGAGGAATTAGGTGGATTGAAAGGTAATCAACATAAAGTTTTTCTTTGACTTTTTACTAAAACAATTATTAACGTTAATCGCTAGCAAGTTATAAACACTCAATTTCATATTTTTTTAATGTTATGCAGGGACCGATAGCAAGGGAACGAAATGTCATCCTAAGAGGAAAATAAATATGAAGGATGTAAATGATGATGACAGTGTGATCATAAGTTTATCTAGAGTGGTGCTTGAAATTAATGAGAGGGAAAAATCATTTTACAGAACTTTGGGGGATATAGTGGAAAGAACGTATAAGTGTACTTTCCACTTATAATACAAAAATCAATCCAATGACTACAAGAATCAACTTATACATAAACTATAGGAGGTGTTTTTGGAGCAATGGTCAATGAGACATCCCATGAGACTTGCAATAGAAAAATCTTACAATAACAAAAAAGAATCATTTAAAAGGTATTATTACTAAACATGTTTTTCTATAATATATTCCAAAAATTACTAAATCATTTTTTTTCCTATATTTACTTTCATGTCCTTTTAAAAAAAAATATTTTTCTTTTTCATTTTTCAGGAAGATTATGAAAATTCTAAGCGACAAACGAGGGGAAAGCCAATACATGCCAGTAGGGATGTCCAAAAAAGTGTATAAGAAGATGGTAAAAGAAATGAACATAATTGCATCACAAGAGGAGGCATCCCAACAACAACGTGCATCATAGGTATGTAATCATTCATTTATTCTTTTATTTACATTGAATTTAATTATCGTATGAAACACTATTTTTCAATCGTTTCGTGGCATAAAAAAAAATGAAACCCATTCAACACATAAGACATGATGCCGAGGAATAAAAGGGTTGATCACAAAGTTTGTGAGTAATTACGTTTTTATCCTTACTTAAGATTTCATATTTGTTGTGATCTTTAATTGATTTACTCTTGTCCATGGATGTCTTCTAATATGTGCTATCATACAAAGAAAATCCAATTGAACAATTGATCAAAATTGGCTTAAGGGAGGATTGTGAATATATGTTGAAGTATCAAGGTTTAATTGAACAATTTGTAAGTAGTTATGTTGTTTAACTTCCCTTGTTTTATAATTAATGGAACAATAAAAAATATTTATATTAGTTATATTGACTATGCTTTGTCATGGCATATTAAACATGCAGGAAAAAAAGTATGGAGAGAAGCCAACAGAAGATATTTTTAGACATGGCATGTGGCATGACTTTGAAAACATGTGTATTATTTATGAAGCACTCGTTGTTATGGTATGTTTTTTTATTTATGCAATCATGTATATGCTAATATATATAAATGTGAAATTACTTATTACACTCTATTTATATGTTTGTAGATGGAATATGAACAGGTTGAACATCAAAAACAAGTCATCCAGAAAATGTTATTTTAAATAACCAAAGTACAATATCACCTACATGTGATGAAGAAATTAGGCATGCACGTAGCTCAAGCGATGATAGCACTTCAAATGATGAATGAAAATCAATATAATTGAATGGTAATGCAAGTTGTACATGTTTTAGAAAATTTGTCTATGAAAATCATGGATCGTGTTGAATGTACTCGACATAATGTAACATCCCCATTATAATCCCCGGTTTAATTAATGCTTATGTGGATATAATATGTGGCTACGACCAAGCGATGTAATATGTTAATTGTATTTCAACGTTTTAATAATAAAAATGTGATTCCATATGCTAAGGGGACATGCAAAATAGATGGGGCATGAATTAATCCACAAGAGAGGGGAGTGTATATGTCACATACCCACTATGGCATAATAAATTTTCTGCTTTTCCTCAAGGGATAGAATCCCAGAATTCCTACGGGGGCCTAGCGCAGGCTAGCTCTTCCCTTATCCACCTCCATGTGATCATTGGTTATGACCACAGGCCAAGCCAAGAGGCGCCTTTCGCATTTCGCGACTTAGAGATGCAAGAGAGTCAAGTCTTTCGACTCTTCAAACCCTGAAATGTCGAAATGTCGAACCCTGAAAGGGCTAGCGAGTGACAAGCTCCCCGCTTGGGTCTTGTCCACGTGACCATGTTCCGTGACCACACGCTTAATCAACAAAGCACTTACTAGCTTTTCATGATTCGGGGAATCATGATGCAATGTCTCTTCCTCTCCCTTTCAAATCCCTGAAACTCTAAAATCTCTGAAGTTCCCCTCTAAAGGGACATTAACGGTTGTAAGCCTCCCCTGATCCGACAATTTGGGTCCTTTCGGGATTTCATGGATCAAAAGTCCCAACTCTCTTACTCTTTATAACGCCGGTAGCCGAAATACCAAAATATCTCTGCTGAGGGATCAACGGTCCATGTCCCTCTTGAACCAACGGCTACAATCCAACTAGATCGACGACCCACCTCCTTTCGGGGTTTCAGAATTCACAATTTCGTGATTCTGTTACAAACAATACTTATCCACAATTTCACACACCCACTCCAACAATACGTTGCGTTTCGCGACTTCAGTAGTTTCAACGCAAAGCGCCCCGGTTCCTTGTCCTTGGAACTTCGAAAATCTCGAACCCTAGTATGCCAAAACCTGTCCCTGTTCCGTGACCCGACACTACTCCTCCAAACGCTTTATGGATTTTGTGTTTCGAGACTTCACAAATATTGTTGCTCCAATTCCTTGTCCTCTCGTACTCCCGGTATCTGAAGTACCGAAGTGTCGAATCCCAAAATTTCGGTCCTCCTTCTTCTGAGCGAGATCAACGGCTCAAAGCCTCTCCTGATCCAATGGCTCAGATCCTTTCGGGGTTTTATGGGTCAAGAGTTCAGAACTCTTACATCTTGTTTTCTCGGTAACCGAATTACCGAAATCTCCTTTCGGGGATTTCCCCGAAACCTCAACTGCATGCACCTTTCGGGACTTCGGGATTTGCAATTTTGTGAATCTGTCGCGACCAAAATCTTGATCCTTCAACCTCCCGGTATCCGAAACCTCGATGGGTTCGGATCTCTGCCACGTGTCCTCTAAAATGGACGGTCTCGATGCTTTCGTTGTTTCGCATACCGGGAGTTTGAAACTCATGGTACCAAGACCACAGCCTCCTCTACGTCCTGAACTCCAAATAGCCGAAATACCGAAATCCGATGGCTCCTCTCCTGTATTGGGATTTCATGAACCGGGAGTTCACGATGCAGTGACTCCACGATTCTAGTCCTTCAATCTTCCGGTATCCGAAGCCCCGATGGGTTCGGACCTCTACCACATGTCCTCTTAAATGGACGGTCCTGATCTTTTCAGGAATTTGATGAGTCCTCACCTTTGCGTATGCGAGGGTTGAACCTCATGCATCTTCTCCTGGATCTAATGGCTATTGGCTATCCATGTGATATCTGACAGTAGTTGTAGCTCCTCCCTGAGCTCACACTTTCTTCCCGATTTCGGAAGATTTCGACGCTTCAAAGGTCTCAGCCTTCGATCTTCTGCTGCAAACCGGCTATTGGGTCTCACCAGCACTTTACAAAAATTGTTGTCCCTCCTGAGCTTTCTCAGCTATGAAGGAATTAAGAGCTTTTCACTCTTTCTCTTGGGATTGACTCTTAGAAGAGTCTTTCGTGCACCCCTTGCGCACATTCGTCAAGTCTAGGACTTGGGTGAGTCTCATCCTCTACTTGTCTGGCAAGGAGCCGATGAATAACTATACTACCTCTCCTAAGCTTAACAGAATTCGTCCTCCAAGGGACTCTAGAAAACTAGGAAGGCTGGCATGTGTACATGAGACTATGCCTAAGGTCGACGATTTCACATTTAGTGGCTACCTAACTCAAGCAGCCACAGGACACAAGAATTTACGAGTACCAATCATGTCCTATCCATATAATCTCTTACTGGACTAAATATACAACCAAGCAGTAAGGAAAGGGACACAACATATGTTGGAAGATTGGTTGTTGTCATTGATGTCAACCCTAGTCATGGGTTTTGGACCAGAATATTGATGAAGTTATTTGGACATGAAGGAAAATGAAAATGAAGATACAACACCCATGGATGGATAGTATACATCATGCTCT
>ML784440.1:595340-626863 GCA_009831015.1 Picea engelmannii
CATGGTGTATTATGGTGTATTGGTGTAACTCTTATACCATTGTTCATTTCTCATTGGATATAATTGAATGGTTTAATTATAAGTTGAAAAAGGTTTTAAATTGTACTTGATACTAATTCACCCCCCTCTTAGTATCAACAACATATCCATTAAGAAATCAATCACAATTCCTGAAACATACCCAGTATAACCAAATTCATGCCCAGTTACCACTAAATTACACAGAGTAAGAAATCACTTATCTATTACAGGTTGTCACCAACCAACTGACTGTGGGTGTTCGTCTTTCCACCCGACCATAGGCTCAGAGGCATTCATTCTTAGCACTCTAGCCACCCCCGTGCTAAGCCATGATATCACCAAGGAATTATCACAATTCTCGAGGGTTCTCTTTCTATTTCAGCTTCTGTTCGGGTCCTATTTTCTACAACTTGGAGCTTTCTCACTTGGTTGTGGCCTCGACGAGGTTTCTTAGACGCTCTTCAGCATCAAGCTCACGGCCTTCTATTTTTTATTCATTAGAGAGCTTCGCGCCTCTCCCTTGCGAGCTTCTACCCTCTTCTGGTGTCTGGTGTCTAGTGTCTGGTGTCTTCTCTCTCCCATGTCTGTGTCCCTCTTACTTGGGAAGGTTTTTTCGACCTATCCAATTCCTTCTATTAGAAGGAAGCTCAGGTCTGCAAGTCCCTGTGGTACTTCAGACTAACAACCCATGTTTCCATTCATGGGGTGGTTGGTGATTCAACCACCGGTCTTTTCTTCATTGACTGATTTTCTTTCCTTGAGATTCGAAGGAGGCTTGTCATCCTTATCAAGGGAGATTTGTTATTTTATACATGAACCCTCTCTTATAGTTTTCACATTCTTCCTCTAGTAATATCATGGCTAGTACTTTCAAGGATTCACCCCCACAGTCAGTTATTGGCAACTCAAACAATAATACATTTACATTTTCCTCATGCATTAGCATGGTAATTCCTATTCTATGATTAATTACAAATTGGGGGAAACAAGGGTGTTACAATATAGGATAATGGTCAAGAGGGGTCAAAGGGGGATTACCCATGTATATTAATTTAACCCATTTTTCCTAAACTTGCTTATTGTATACGAACCTTCCACTTTTTGATTGAGTGTTCACAAATCCAATCATTGAATACATGTAATAGGGTGGGTATGAGTGGTCACATCCCAGAGTTATTGGGCACATGGGGGTTGAGTACAATCATCTTGTGGAAGAGTGTAAGTTAAGAAAGGCAAGCCACAAGACAAGAATTTGTATGGGTTGGGATGGAGAGACATTTTTGGAGGAAGTCAAGTTTGTGCATAGAAAAAAAAAAGAGGGAGAGCAAGGAAGAGAGCTTGGAGCTGGTGCATCCATGGAGGGTGAATTATGGAGCATAATTGGAGAGAACTGGAGATGGAAAACTGAAGAGATAGGTTGTCAGGCATGAAGAGTGAACTCTTGTGTGAGTTTTACTAAAACAACAAGTGTTGATGTTGGTGTGTTGATAGTTTTCCTAGCAGCAAGTTCCCTTGAGTTCTCAGCTGAGAGATTCCTAGCTACCTATGCCAGAGAGACCCTGATAAATGAATGGAACATTCCTTGGGTTATCCTTGATAAATGGATGGTAAATCCCTTGGGTTAACCCTGATAAATGGATTGTATATCCCTTGGGTTATCCCTGATAAACGAATGGTACATCCCTTTGGTTTTCCATGATAAATGAATGGTGCATTCCTTGGGTTGAACGGGTCAGGAGGAAGAGAGATGTTAGAAAAATTAGGATATCTATAAGAGAATATTAGCTGGATTATGAGTTTTAAGGGCTCTGAGTGGACTGTGAGAGACCACCCTCTTTTGTAGATTACTATCCTCATCTCGGGGGTGACTGGTTGTTGATATTTAGAACATTTAGTTTATGGTTGGGTGGAACATTCATCTCAAGTATCCGGTTACATGATTCTTGTTTAAAGATAATCGTTTTATCTTGTACTAATTTATTTACATGTGTTATTGTTGTGCATGAACTCTGCGTAAATGAGAATGGCTTATATGTTGTTGTAATGAGTGGTTTAGCTTCATTTGATGTTGTTGTAAGCCATGGTTTAGCATCCCATATGGAGGAGGCCCAACCAAAGACAAAGTGGCAAGCATTGAATACCATCCAATTCTGATGAATTTTGAATATGTTTTTAGAGAAATTTCGGGACGACCACCAAAAAGAGACATTGATTTCTCTATTGATTTGGTGTCGGGAGATGCCCCAGTGTCGAATACACCTTACAGAATGGGTACACCGGAACTAAAAGAGTTGCAGATGCAGCTTGAATAACTTTTGAAGGGGTATATACTCCCAAGTGTGTCACCTTGGGGAGCCCCAGTTATTTTTGTGAAGAATAAGGATGGAATCTTGAGGTTGTGTATTGATTTCATACAACTTAATAAGGTTACCATAAATAATAAGTATCATTTTCCAAGAATTGATGATTTGTTTGACTAACTGAAAGGTGCAAGAATATTTTCAAAGATTGACTTGAGATTAGGCTATCATCAAGTAAGGATAAAGGAAGAGGACATCAGCAAGACAACATTCAGAACAAGATGTGGGCATTATGAATTCATGGTAGTGCCAATTGGACTATCAAATGCCCCAGCAATTTTTATGTGCCTGATGAATGGAGTGTTTAGGGAGTACCTAGACAAGTTTGTGATTGTATTCTTAGATGATATCGTCATATATTATAAATCAGAAGAAGAATATGAGTAGCATTTAAGAATGGTATTGCAAGTTTTAAGAGAGCATAAGTTGTATGATAAGCTAAGTAAGTGCATCTTTTACCAAAGAATATTCACTACTTGGGGTATATAATTTCAGCAACGGGGATAGAAGTTGACCCTAAGAAGATAGAGGCCATTGAAGGATGGCCAGCGCCAAAGAATGTGACAGAGGTCAGATCATTCATGGGTCTTTTTGGTTACTACCAGAGATTCATAAAAGGGTTCTCAAGGATTGTAATTCCAATCACTTCTTTGAAAAAGAAGGGAGTGAAATTTGAATGGAATTCCAAGTGTGAAGAGAGTTTTTAGCAATTGAAGGAAATATTGACAAGTGCACCAATATTGAAGATTACAGATCCAAATGAAGAATTTTTTTTGTGCATCGATGCATGCAAGGAAGGACTAGGTGGATTCCTTAGTCAAAGGGACCATGTGGTATGTTATGAGTCCAGAAAAAGAAAAGAGCATGAGAGGAATTATGCTACATATGACTTGGAATTAGCAACTATTGTACATGCATTGAAAATGTGGAGGGATTACCTTATGGGTAAGAAATTCGAGCTAAGAACAGACCACTTTGGTCTGAAACATTTGTTTGGACAGCCAACACTAAATGCCAGACAAACTAGATAGCTAGAATTTCTAAGTGAATATGAATTTGAAATTAAGCATATAAAAGGCAAGGAAAATCAAGTAGCTAATGCACTCAACAAGAGAGCTCATGAAGTACATGTGGTATCCATAAGCATGTACAAGACAGATTTGAAAGATCATATTTTTGCAGCAACAAATTCAGATCAACAATATGTGAAAATTGTTGGGTATGTGTTATATTATTTGCATGTGTGTGTGTGGGAGCGTCAGATTCGACAACTGCGTCTGACGATCCCTCGTAGTAGTGATTTGTATCTGTCATGTGTGCTGGGATATTTCCTAGGGGGGTCCCAGGGGGGGTAGGTAAGCCCCCCCCCTGGTTACGTGCAACGTTCAACACCGGGCGTAGCTCGGGGTCGACAGGGTTCAGGGCAGCGCCCCGAAATTTGTTTTTGGGCAGCTTTTGCTATTTTTAGCGGTTTACTAAAAATAATCTTGATTTTAGGGATTAGGGTTTTGGTATCTACAGAATACCTAAAAACATTGTATATATTATATAGTGAATGGTGAAATTCGATATAAAGAATATAAGAAAGGTTTTCCTGGTTGAGGGTTTCCGGTATAAATCTCTGTGTACTATGTGAATGAGCCATTGATTAAATTGTGTTTTGCTTAAGAATCTATATGCATTGCTTTACTTCATAGGTTTAAAACTTAAGTGCATGTGGTATCCATCAGCATGTACAAGACAGATTTGAAAGATCAAATTATTGCAACAACAAATTCAGATCAACAATATGTGAAAATAAAAGAAACATTACAACAAGGTAAGTTTCAGCAGAAATTTAATTATTATGAGTTGAAAGAATACGGGATTCTCAAGTACAAGGGAAAAGTATATGTATCGAATTCCAATGAGTTGAAAAATGCAGTTTTGAAGGAAATGCACAATGTTCCATATTTCGGGAACCCAAGATATCAAAAAACAATTGCAGCAGTGAGAAGCCAATACTTTTGTCCGGAAATGAAGAAATAAGTGCGTAATTACCTAGCTATATGTATAGAGTACCAAAAAGTGAAGACAAAACATAGACATCCAACGGGTTTGCTACATCCATTTCCCATTCTGGAATGGAAGTGGGAAGTAATTACAGTTGATTTTATTACTAAGCTTCCCAAAACAATGAAGCAACATGATTTCATCATGGTGGTGGTGGATAAATTGACTAAAGCAACACATTTTATTCAAGTAAAGACTACACACAAAGCAACAAATATTGCATATATTTGTTGTTGTTTGGACAACATTGGGAAGAAATTCTCCCAAATTAATAATTAATAATATAATATTCATTATTAATATATAATAATAATAATAATAAATAGTTATTGTAATTATTAGAGACGCTTCCTTTCATGGATGGTCACCATATGTGCATTTAGGTTCTCTATATATTTGGCACATTCATCATCGTAATATTGAATCTCATATACATCATATACAACCAATCACATAAAGTCTCATATACAATATACGATAGAATCAATCGCATAATCTCATATACAATATCATCTCATTTGAAAATTCAACATGGTATCAGAGCGGGATTGGGCTTGACTTCCTCATGGGAGGGCCCAGAAAAATGAGAGTAGAGTAGAATGTTGGGAGTGTTAAATTTATGGGGTTGTTACAATTTCTATGTACAACATATTTACCTTTTACTCCTACCTAAATTATAGAAAGAATTCCATAAATTATGGTGGGCAGTAATTTCTAGTAAAAATGTCTAATTACCTAAATAAGAAGAATGCACTTATTATTTACTTCTACCTTAATTTATGCAAAGAATCGCATGAATTATGGAGGAATGATTTGACAAAGTCAAATACTATGTGGATGGATTATAACCAAATTAATGTTAATCTTTGGGTAGTTACGGGAGGTATTCTCCAACTATTTATAAGAAAGAAAAATTAATTTAATTTTTAAAGAGACTTGTCTCTTTGGATCAATTTAATATTACTATAAAAAGACACTTGAAAAACACAACAATAGACACACATATTCTTTCTCTCTCACACGTGGGAAGTGATATAAGGAAGAGACCGAAGTTTCTAAGTAGTTGAAATTTTATGAGTGTAAATACTTAGTGATGTTCTAGAGTTTACTAAAGTAATATCGTATATCATTCAAGAAAGTAATTACCACTTGTAGAAAATTGTGTTTGTCTAATGTAACACTAGAAAATCAACATGGTTAGCCGTATCACATCGAATATATGATGGATGTGTGTTGGTCATAGTAGAAGAATTATCATTTGCAGGGTTATTGTACATAGTTGTGCACATCCATGTAATGAATAAGAAGAGGAGGTTAGCACATGCAGAGGGAGCAGATGACTTTGAAGACTATATAGCCTCAGAGGGAGTCAAGCTTCAAAGGGAGCATGTCGACTTAGAGTGGGTCTGATCTAAGAGAGAGTTAGTTGCTTAGAGACTTTCATTCATAAATGATTCCTCTTCAAATCCATATTAAGATGGGAGAGACATCCTCCAGGAATGACAGACAGGAGGCTAGACATTGAGGAGATATGAAACCTTCTGGAGAGGATTCCTTTGTTTCAGTGAACGAATCTAGTAGGAAGGACTAGGATGTGGACCTTTTAAGCTTGATTTTGAGACATGTACATTGGTTGACAGCAAAAAACATGTTGAGATACTGTTATAGCAAGATTTTCCTCACCATTGTTATCTTGCACAGAGGGCCTTTTTTCATTTCCCTATGCAGACTTATCAACCCCTTTTTGATAAATCCAGAGCCAAAAAAATATGTTTTTCAACATATACACTCCCTAACTTCTTTTCAAGATGCGTATACGCTTGCTTCTCCACTACAGCTCGCGTATATCGGGATTTGTGAAAGAAAATACAAAATGAGGTCTGGTTTCCATGTCATGACAGAAGATCTCTGATCTTTGGCCTTCCATATACTGGAAACATTCCATATCAGCCCTTCAGTTGCATTCTGGAGGCTATAAGAGCACAATTTCGAGCTATGGGAAAGGAAGAGAAAGCATTCAACTTTGAGAGCAAAGTTACTCTAGAGAAATTACTTCATATTGAGTCTGCATCCCTTTGTCCCTCAAGTCTGAACACAGTGTTCAGCCCCCAATCTCTTTCCTTATTGTCGATAGGACCTTATTACCACTTTTCTATGAGCTTGCCTTTGGTGGAGGATTGAAGTGGTGGAGACCCAAGTGGAAGGAACTTGGTTTCTTATTTTCGAACCGTGCCGACACGAAAGTCTGTAATGTTGATACTTCTGTTGATCAATTACTAATAGAAATACTCCTTTCCCATCCTATCGATATCTTGCAAATATATGATTATTATCCATGGGCATGTTTGTAATGCTTATTAATGGATTGTGCTAACTCATTATATATATTATCACTATATAATTTCATCACTTGTCTATTGAGAACTTTTTGCAGGTGTAAAGCTTTGGGTCAAAGTGCTCAATGGTGGAACGACATCAAACGATTGGATTGAGGTAGGCTTATTCCTCGTATTGCACATTAGTTTATATAGCACATGTTGGAATTGAGTTGATTTCTACAGTCATACCTATCTGTTGTGGTTTACCCTTGGCCATAGAGAGTTTTTCCCTTGTAATAGAATTGGCGACTCCACTGGGGATAGATCTTCCTTCTAAGGGTTGAAGTATTTTTTCTTCTTACATTGCTCTTTTTTCTTTGTGTTTCTTGTCGTATCACAGTTGGACAGAGTCTGTTCACTCTGGGTCTGATTTTTTTAGCCTTTTACCCTTGCCTAGCCTTGTTTTAAAAGATATACGCCCTTTTTGCCCTGACAGTCGTGTATACACGCTCGTTGTCCCACAGCAAGAGGCGTATATACGCCCTTTTCTCTTGAACAGTCGTGTATACCACTTCCCCTTGCTTGCTTGCTTGGTTTAGTGACTGCTGGGTAGGTTTTGAGGATCACTGAGCCTTCTTAGGTATCTTTGGTGTCTGTTGAGATTATCTGGGATGACAGGAAACCTATTTGGAGTTGAATTTTTGGGCGGTGTCTTTCTCTTTGTTTTTCATTTTTTATTTGTCCTTGGTAGTTGGGTTGTATGTTTAGCTGCTTGGTATTCTACTCAAGTAAACTTCTCCAAGGAAATTAAATCAACATATGTGTCTGAGACAAGGAGTTGAGAAATCCATTGTATAATTAGTAATATCATGAGGCTCCACTCACACTGGATTTAAGCACGAGGTCACGCAAAGTTTGTTGAAGGGATAAACCATGGATACTCACCTAGCATTGGAGATATTTTTGTGGATTTATTCGTATTTGGGGATCTTGCTAGTATCCATACCTCTGTGAGAGGCGGTACTTTCAAGGTTTCGGGATTTGCTACCCTGCCCATATGGTAATCCAGATTTACGATTGTTCTCCTTTATGGAAGATTACCTCTCCGGGGGGGATCTGACCGACTGGTTGTTAAGCCTACGAGAGCCCTTATAACTGATTCTATTACCTCCAGACTTTAGCAGGGAGTCTTAGGTCCCTTATGGATGAGGCATACCTTCTTTAGAGAGGGAGGCCACTCAGCCACTTTAGCCCATTTGCATGCATATTGGCCATTTGAATTTTTGGTATGCTCTTTGATTACTAGTTAGCCTTAGGATATATTTTTATTTGTTGAGAGTCATAAGTCGTCGTGGAGTCAAACTAGCTTCCTCTCAGATTCCGTCGGTTGTTACAGTTACCACCAGTTTTCGAGCTATTTCCTTCTAAAAGGCGTAGAGTTATCGAGAGTGGTACACACACATCCACTTTTCAGACTTGTGATCCCAAAAGGATGAGTACTGAGTCTAGTCTTTAGAACACTAGGAGTTCATCAACTCCCAATCCCACTATAGTTAATTTCACTCCTTCGACACCTACAACCGCTACAGTTGTAGTGCCGGAGGCCTACACTGGTACTATGGCTCGGCTCGTAGTCAATGCTTCGTCTCTTGCCTCTAACCCTTTTGGGGGTTTTGGCCACTCATCAAGTTACAATGTTCAGACCATCCCCATGGCTACTAGTCCATTTTCTTATGGTATGCCAAGTTTCACTTCGCAGTTTTCCACTGCTATCCTAGCTGCTAGCCATAATGCTAGCCTTGGACCTGGGGGAACTACAACTCCTTACACTCCCTTTCCATTTGGTAGCTCTCATGTTCCCCAAGAGAATCCTAATGTAGGAAGTGTCCCCTTCCTTAACCCCTGGTCTAATCCTTCTACGGATGGATGGAACAACCAAGCTGGCAGACAAGTTCCTCCCTATATCCCTATCCCCTCAATGTTGAATTCGACCAATACTTTTGGCATAACAAATCCACTTCAATCCTCCAAATTCCCACTCAGAGGAGGTCATTCTTATGTCTTGGGCACCCCCCAACCTGGATCTAATCCAGTTGGGGGCAGTTTTAACAACCCTCAGTTTGGAGTTAATCCAACTCGGGGCAATTTTCATAACCCTTATCAGAACATCCCTGTTGGAATGATGCCCAATCCATCTGTCACGAATCTTCCCAGAGGAGGGTCTTTTAATTCCAGACAAGGTTCTGGTCCTTATCAGAATCCTGGATGGAACACATCTCCTAATACTCAGTCTTTTACGGGAGGATGGGGTCAGGTGTCTCAACCCATATTCCCTTTCTGGCCATGCTTAATCTACCAGATTTTTCTAAACTAATGAATGACCAGGTGAGTCGTGATCCCACATGGCCCCCTGTCCCCACCAAGCTTCCATCATACATTCCAAATTTTGAGGGTAAGAATGGCGAGCACCCTGGTGATCACGTCACTACTTTTCACCTCTAGTGCTCATCGAATTATTTGAATCACGATTCTATTAGATTACGATTGTTTCAGTGCACTCTTATCGGGATTGTGTCACAATGGTATATTGAGCTACCTAGGGGGACATATGGGTCTTTTCAACAGTTAGTGATAGCCTTTCTTAACCATTTTCAACTACCTGTTCGTTACGATGTTGGCCTTGAACTTTTGTCAACTTTACGCTAGGGTGCTGGCACTCATATTTCAGACCATATCCAGGAATGGCGTAGGCAAAGACAGTTAGTTAAGACTCCCATACCCCCGACCTTTCTTTTAGAATGGTTTTTAAAGTCTTTGCACTCTCCTATTTCAAAGGATGTTTCTACTTCTAGGGTCTTCAGCGAGGAAGAGACCATTTTTAGAGCCCAGCAATTCGATTTGATCTATGCTCAGTTTGGGATGTTATACCACCTTATTCTTGACGCACCGTGGTCGACTCATGATCCTAGACAAAGTCCTGGGCCCCATGCCGATGGCATTGTTGGGTCCACCAATGTAAAGTCCACAGACTCGGCAACGAAGTTTGTCGAAGGACCAGATTCATCTGGATCCTCCAAACCCACCCAATTGGTGGATGTACATTCCGTGCAGTCATCAAAAAACCCAAATGGTGACCAACAACCAGTTGGGAATAAACAGAAAGGTCGAAATAATCGTAGAGGTGGGAAGAATAAACCCAAGGACAAGAATAATAATGGAAAATATAATGATAATGCTGGAGAGGTCAAGAAAGAAAAGTGTAAGGTTAAGTTTCCTTGTAAACTTTGTACTGATGATCACCTTACACACTTATGCCCCAAACTTGCAGAGGCTGTGAGGCTTTTAAATCTTCCACCCGTTGTGCTAACGAATCCTTTTCCTCACAACCAAAACTTATCCTCGAGTTCTTTGAACACCGAAAATGCGCCTGGTGGGAGTTAAAACCCACCACCGCAAGATGGCGACCATGTTTGTATCAATATAGTCAATGCAAAAATTGATATAGCCACTCGCTCTCGATATTACGGCTCTTCAAAAGCTAGTACCAGCCTAGAAGCTCCTCCTCCACCCTTGGAGATGAATTTACAGATTGATAAACCAGATCCACCGCCTCGTATTCCAAAAGGAGTATTCAAGCGCTCTACCCATAACCCTAATGCTAGAGCTACCCAGAACTACTCTATTGTTGAGGATCTGGGCCAAACACCTTGCGCGATGTTTGGTTTTGAGGTACTCCAGATGTGTCCATCACAGAGGAATGCCTTAGGATCTCTAGAACCTAGTGGCTCAAAGATCATCAAGTTTGATGTCACGGATGTGAAGCCTCACTTACCCTACCATCTGGCTTTCCAAATCCACGTGGAGTATTCTAAATATACCATCAAACGAGCGGTCATTGATGAAGGTGTTTCCACTTGCGTGATGTCCTTAGTCTATTGGAAATCTATCTGTTCTCCAACCCTTTTAAAGTCGTCGACTATGTTGACCACATTCGATGGTCATTCCTTCCGCCCTCATTGTATTCTCCCTGCCTTTCTGGTCCAATTAGGTGGGAAGATGGTAGAGGTGGAAGTAGAGGTAGTTGATGCACCTCTTGATTATAACCTGTTACTAGGTCGCAATTGGACTTATGCTATGGTCGTCGTCGTATCGTCTATTTTCCACACGCTTTGTTTTCCTCATCAGGGGGAGATTGTGACGATCAACCATTTATCCTTTTCATACTCTAGCCCGAACGCATCTGTTGGACCATCAATCCCTGTGGTCAACAATTCTCAGCCAGCAACTGAGAATATCAGTGTCAGAATGCATTCTTCCCTCATGGGAACTTTCGACTTCTCAGCACCGACTCACCACATTTACGCCATGTCCGGTACGCTTACTTCAGTAGAGAGGTCCATCCCTTTCTGCGCTTCTTATTTTAGTGAACCTTGGACCCTATCTTCTCTGACTTCATTGATTGAAGGTCAGTCGCATGCTGGCATGGCTATGCCACTATCGACAACAGAGATTGCATATCAAGCTATCCTTGACTCTTCTGCCGATCCCGATCATGTTCCCTCGCAGGCGGTTGAGGAGGATCTAGTTCTTAGGCCCATGTGGGACACTTCATTATCTTGTTCACATGATTTCTTGGATGAGACTTTGCCTTCGGATGAAGCCATCCTTGAAGCCATGAATGTTTCCGAGAGACCTTGGGACGATATGCATGATCGATCTTATTTTCTCCCAAGTCTTGAAAGAATTGAGCAAGATGATTTTAGATCTACCCTGAGTGAGATAGTCAGTCACACCATAGTTCCACTTGATACACATGGCATTTACGCTAAAGGGAATATAGCGAGTATTTCTCCTACCGTCTAGATCGATATCTCTCGTACCCCCGGCAAGATGAAAAATGTAAATATAGGTGCAGATTGTTCGCCAGAAGAGATTATGATATACACCAACCTCTTCAAATAATTTCGAGACGTATTCACTTGGTCATATGGAGAGATGCCAGGGATCGACCCCCGTATTGTCAAACATGAGATTAGGACTTACCTGGATTGTAAACCCGTTCAACAACATCTTAGAGCTATTAATCCTAGGAAGGCCCCCGCTATTAAGGAAAAGGTAGAGAAGCTACTTAATGTCGGCTTTATCTACTCAGTTCCCTTGACCGAATGGGTATCCAACCTCGTTCTTGTGAATAAAAAGCAAGGAACCATCCATGTGTGTATGGACTTTCTCAACCTGAACAAGGCCTATTCTAAAGATAACTTCCCCACGCCTTTCATTGATCAGATTCTCGATGAGTGTGCGGGAAGTGAAATATTTTCTTTTATGGACGGATTTTCAGGCTATAACCAAATCCAGATCAAACCTAAAGACCAACATAAGACGGCATTCATATGTCCTTGGGGCACGTTTTCATAGAGGAAAATACCTTTAAGCCTGAAAAACACCGGAGCAACCTTCTAACGAGCCATGACTTTCTCTTTTCATGATCTCAAACACATAGTCGAAGCTTACCTTGATGATCTTGTTACTCACTCTCACAAGAGAGTGGATCATGCTACGCACCTTCGACTGGTTTTTGAAAGATGTCACTACTATAGAATCCAACTCAATCCTCATAAATGCATCTTTTGCATTATATCTGGTCATCTCTTAGGATTCTTAGTCTCTGAGACAGGGATCATGGTAAATCCACTTAAGGTTGAGGCAATTCTTCAGTTGCCTCCCCCACGCACGATTAGACAGCTTCAAGGTTTACAGGGGAAAGCTAACTTTTTGCGTCAGTTTATTGTGAATTATGCCAATATCACTAAGGGTTTCATGTGCCTATTGAATAAATACACCCCGTTTATCTGGGATGAGCGAGCCCAACAATCTTTTGACGCTTTAAAGAAATCCTTAGTATCGTCCCCGCTGATGAAATCTCCTGATTACAGTAGATATTACTTGTTATATATCGTCGCGTCTTAAGAGACCATTGGTATGGTTCTAGTTCAGGAGGATGATGAGCTCCACGAGCATGTCATCTACTATCTCAGTCGAAATTTAGTCAGTCCTGAATGTAATTACTCGCATGTTGAAAATATAGCTTTGGTTGTCGTCCACATAGTCCAACGTTTACGAAACTATATATTGCTTTGCAAAACTACTGTGGTTTCCAATGTTAATCCATTTCAATACATCCTCACTAGATGTATCATAGGAGGAAAATATAATAAATGGATTGTCATCTTACAAGAATTTGATCTCGACTTTACTTCGGCCAAGTCCAAGAAATCACTAGTTTTTGCAGAGTTAATATTCGATTTCCCACAATTAGACGAAGATGTTATTCATGTCGATTTGTTTGCAGATGAACACATTTTCCTCATCTCGTCGTCCGACCCCTGGTATGGAGATATTTTTTTATATCTTCAAACCTTGAAGTTCACTCAGCATCTCTCTTGAGATGATCGATGGCGTGTTAGATACCAAGCCAAAAAAGTATACAATCGTTGGCGACACTTTGTATCGTCGGGGAATAGATTGTATCTTACGTCGTTTCTTAACTCACGAGGAAGCCGAGTTAGTCCTTAATGATTGACACAAAGGGGCTTGTGGTGGTCATCTATCCGAGCTTGCGACAACCCAAAAAATCTTACAAGTCGGTTACTTCTGGCCCACCATCTTTAAAGATTGTATTGAAGCGGTTAAGAAGTGTCACCCCTACCAAGTGTTCACTCAAAAAATGTGCCCACACCCAACCCCTCTTCACCCAGTCATTACAATCGGTCCCTTCACCAAGTGGAGAGTAGATTTTGTTGATTGTAACCCAACTTCGGTTGGGGGTCATCAACACATTATTATGGCTGATGACTACTTCACCAAGTAGGTCGAAGCCATGCCTACCATGAAATCCAATGGGAAGACTGCATCTTTTTTCATATTCAACCAAATTATCGCCCAGATCGGTATCCTGAGTAAGATTATCACTGATCATGGTTATCATTTTCAAAATGAAATGATGATAGAACTAGCGTCTAAGCTGGGGTTTAAACATGATCACGCATCTCCTTATTACCCCCAGGAAAATGGGCAAGTAGAGGCTGTCAATAAGTCTCTCAAGACCATCTTGAAAAAAACTGTCAGTCGAAGCAATTCCAACTGGCACATCATGTTATATCCCGCACTTTGGGCATACTGAACCTCGGTTAAGATTGCCACCGGTTTTTCTCCTTTTCAGTTAGTACATGGTGTGGATTTGATACTTCCCATTGAATGTGAAATCCCTTCTCTAAATTGGTAGTTGAGCTCCTAACTGACACTTTGGATTTAGAATGACACCTTGTACACCTAGAGAGTCTTGACGAGTAGCGTCGAGACACCTTTACGGCTATCGAGGAAAATAAGAAATGTGTCAAGGTTCAGTACGATAAGTCTGTCTGTCCCCGGTTGTATGCTAAGGGTGACTTGGTCCTCTTGTATGACCAAGCCAAATAACTGCTAGGGGCAGGCGAGTTTAAACCCATGTGGCACGGTCCTTATATCGTGCGACGTGTTCTAGAAAAAGGAGCCTATGAGTTGGAATATTATGAAGGGAATAAATTGGTTGAGCCCAGAAATGGGCTCTACTTAAAAAGATGTCAACAAAGTCTTTGGTATACGTAGGATTCGTAGAGGGAGCCAGTCGTCATACAAAGAACTTATCTTCCACCGCTTGGGTGATTTACTCACCCGAGTGTCTGCTGGTGTCTTCAGGTGGCGTATGCCTAGGGCCATCCATGAATAATGTGGCCGAATACAGCATCATCATAGAATTATTATGCGATGCTATCTCACATGGTATTCACTCTATAGAGGTGCACCTAGATTCTCAGTTAGTCGTGTTGTAACAGATATTGAAGATTTCCAATTTTACTTAGGCGCTTGTAAAATTCAATATAGAAATTTATGTTTTGACAGAAATCTAAAATAGCGCACAGGAGCGGCGCTGATACCTGTCCAGTGCACCAGTAGTAATAATTTTCAGATAAAGTTACCTACGCTTGAAGCAGCCTATCAACATGCCAGGGTTCGAAATATACAAGTGAAAGGTATGATCTTGTTGCAAATAATGGTGCTTTGTTCACTTTTCGAACAAATAAAATGCTCCTAGGTATATATTGGTTCGGGTAGACTTTATGCAGCTGGAAGCTTTTTAGTGATATCAAGTATGTTCTGCAAATACGAAACTTGCCATCTGGACATTTGCTTCATATTTTACCAATAGATATTGTATTGTTTTTCTGGGATCATTGGAGAAATTGTGGGGGCAGTTCACAACTACTTTTTTGAGAAGAATCTAAGAATCTATGCTTTCATCAATCGGAAGCGAAGAATATCAATAATAACACAGGAAACCTATGGAGTAAACAGCACTGCTAGTGGATCTGATAGTGAAGGAGAACTTGCGGTGCAACGAGTGGAAATTGGTTGTGATGATGGTGTTATTCGCATCTATGTTGTTCGTGATTCAGAGGAAGACATGGAATATTACAGGTCCTTTCCAAGAGTTAAAATTTTGAGTGTTTTTTGGAGTTTGAATGCAAAGAAAATATTTGCAAGAAGGTTCCGATGGTTGCATTAGGTGTTGGGATATCACTACATTGCACGAGGTATACAGGATAACAGCTAGTCTTGGAGGTTCGGGGAATGGGCCAAACCTCTATATCTAGTCTCTTCTTGTCCTACGAGATGGAACTCTTGTCAAGTGGAGATAGTACTGGAAGTAATCAATTTTGGGATGCTCACCAAGGAAATTTATTACAAGTGCTTACATATCACAAGGGGAATGTTTTTGCTCTGGCTGCCACACCAAGCCATCAGGGTGTATTTTCTGGTGGTTCTGATAGCCAGGTAATAAGTTACAAATTTGTTCCTGAGAGTACTGAAACTATTAAAAGTACTGTTGAAAACTTGGCTGATTGTGCTGGGAATCATTGGGTCTTTGTTGGTAGCAACCGGGTGCATACACATGATGTTAGGGCTTTGACCGTGGCAACACCTGAGATCTCTTTACAAGGTGATTTGCTTGGTGCTCCAAGTCGGAAGAAATGCAGCTATAGAAAACCATCGGGGGTTCAATATGAGTAACAGTTTCATTTGTTTGCATCCATGAGAGAAATCGGTGAAACGTAGTCGCATTCATATCTGAAGATGATATACTCGTGTTCATCGAAATCTATGGAAGGAGCAGACGGACAGTCCTTCCTTTGCGTTTAGGATTTCCATTTTAAAAAGAAATTGTTGCAGATGTCACTTCGCGCGTAATATGTAATATGTAATATGTAAAAGAAATTTTCACGCTTCCCAGTAAACTATATTATGACCGCGATTATGTATGAGGAGGACGGTGGAGAGGACTACAGTGTTGAACCAAATGATGCTAGGAGGCCATTCAGAGCTTTGATGGATATTCAGTAACAAGGATGTGGTGGCACAAATCATATATGCAACTCTTGCGGGAGATGTTGTTATGGCGACTGCTTATTCTCGGGAGTTGCCTCGATATGGACTCGAAGTAGGGCTTACAAACTATGCTGCAGCATACTGCACCGGTCTCCTGCTGGCACGTCGTGTGTTGAAGCAGCTGGAAATGGATGATGACGTCGAGAGACACTCTAAGAAACAGCAAAAATGTCCATAATATATATGTTACGCCAGAATCTCAAGTTTTGAAAGATACATGAGATGCGTTTTATTATTTTCCCGGCCTCACACAGTGATAGGCGCAGTAAAGAAACACAGCATCTCCAGCGTCTATTCAACAGACAAGTTTGTTCATTAGTGATGTGATTAGTTTAAACCCTGTCATGACTAAAACTTAGTGCTAAAATAACTCTACAGTGATTGAAGAAACAAAGAACTGAAGAAACGGAAAATGCATAACACCAACACGTGCCGCATGCACGAAACACCACCAATCACGTGATTTCAGAGTTTTAATTATCATTTTTTACACCACGCCTCTTCCTCCGAAAGTGCGAAAGCCGATTCAAGGTTCCATTATTTCGCCGTCAAGGAACCCCATCATCCAGAGTGTATTTATTGGGGATTTTCCGATTCGTAGGGTTTTAATTTCTTGCTCGACAGATCAATGGCCATTGCTGCACCACGCAGGAAATTCTTCCACTGACCAGTTGCCTCCGATTGATCTCATGCAGTTGGGCAAAATTAGTAGCAGAGGACAGAGATAATGTTGGCCAGATTGCCAAAGTTAAAAATAAAATAAAAGTTCGCGTGTAACGCCGAAAATTTCAACTGCCAGATAGCCACCACTACAACTCATCTATATGGAGGAGGATCTAATGCACTTACGACTATAAACATTTTGCTAGAAATTAAGATCTGGGTTGTAATTTTAATTTAGTTTAGATTACTGTTATAATTAGTTAAAGACAGTTGAAGTTAGTTAATTGTCAGTTATGATATGAGGCGGTTTCAACCTCCTTGAGAGAGGGAATTTATATAGAGATGCATTCATTGTAAAGTGAGGGGGGGAAGCTGGGAGAAAGCTCTAGGGCAGAGAGCTCCTTTTGGAACGCTGAGTCATTTTGAGAGCCCGGAATGGAATTATACAGAGCGATAGCGTTTTCTTGATATTATGAGATTCATTACGGTCATTTTTCCAAAAATTTCAACTGCCAGATTGCCAAAGTTAAAAATAAAATAAAAGTTCGCGATTTGAGGAAATGACCGTAATGAATCTCATAATATCAAGAAAACGCTATCGCTCTGTATAATTCCATTCCGGGCTCTCAAAATGACTCAGCGTTCCAAAAGGAGCTCTCTGCCCTAGAGCTTTCTCCCGGCTTCCCCCCCTCACTTTACAATGAATGCATCTCTATATAAATTCCCTCTCTCAAGGAGGTTGAAACCGCCTCATATCATAACTGACAGTTAACTAACTTCAACTGTCTTTAACTAATTATAACAGTAATCTAAACTAAATTAAAAGTACAACCCAGATCTTAATTTCTAGCAAAATGTTTATAGCCGTAAGTGCATTAGATCCTCCTCCATATAGATGAGTTGTAGTGGTGGCTATCTGGCAGTTGAAATTTTCGGCGTTACACGCGAACTTTTATTTTATTTTTAACTTTGGCAATCTGGCCAACATTATCTCTGTCCTCTGCTATTAATTTTTCCCAACTACATGAGATAAATCGGAGGCAACTGGTCAGTGGAAGAATTTCCTGCGTGGTGCAGCAATGGCCATTGATCTGTCGAGCAAGAAATTAAAACCCTGCGAATCGAAAAATCCCCAATAAATACACTCTGGATGATGGGGTTCCTTGACGGCGAAATAATGGAACCTTGAATCGGCTTTCGAACTTTCGGAGGAAGAGGCGTGGTGTAAAAAATGATAATTAAAACTCCGAAATCGCATGATTGGTGGTGTTTCGTGCATGCGGCACGTGTTGGTGTTATGTATTTTCCGTTTCTTCAGTTCTTTGTTTCTTCAATCGTTGTAGAGTTATTTTAGCACTAAGTTTTAGTCATGACAGGGTTTAAACTAATCACATCACTAATGACCAAACTCATTCGTTGAATAGACGCTGGAGATGCTGTGTTTCTTTACTGCGCCTATCATTGTGTGAGGCCGAGAAAATAATAAAACGCATCTCATGTATCTTTCAAAACTTGAGATTCTGGCGTAACATATATATTATGGACATTTTTGTTGTTTCTTAGAGTGTCTCTCGACGTCATCATCCATTTCCAGCGGCTTCAACACACGACGTGCCAGCAGGAGACCGGTGTAGTATGTTGCAGCATAGTTTGTAAGCCCTACTTCGAGTCCATATCGAGGCAACTCCCGAGAATAAGCAGCCGCCATAACAACATCTCCTGCAAGAGTTGCATATATGATTTGTGCCACCACATCCTTGTTACTGAATATCCAGCCAAGCTCTGAATGGCCTCCTAGCATCATTTGGTTCAACACTGTAGTCCTCTCCACCGGCCTCCTCATACATAATCGCGGTCATAATATAGTTTACTGGGAAGCGTGCAAATTTCTTTTACATATTACATATTACATATTACGCGCGAAGTGACATCTGCAACAATTTATTTTTAAAATGGAAATCCTAAATGCAAAGGAAGGACTGTCCATCTGCTCCTTCCATAGATTTCGATGAACGCGAGTATATCATCTTCAGATATGAATGCGACTACGTTTCACCGATTGCTCTCATGGATGCAAACAAATGAAACTGTTACTCATATTGAACCCCCGATGGTTTTCTATAGCTGCATTTCTTCCGACTTGGAGCACCAAGCAAATCACCTTGTAAAGAGATCTCAGGTGTTGCCACGGTCAAAGCCCTAACATCATGTGTATGCACCCGGTTGCTACCAACAAAGACCCAACGATTCCCAGCACAATCAGCCAAGTTTTCAACAATACTTTTAACAGTTTCAGTACTCTCGGGAACAAATTTGTAACTTATTACCTGGCTATCAGAACCAGCAGAAAATACACCCTGATGGCTTGGTGTGGCAGCCAGAGAAAAAACATTCCCCTTGTGATATGTAAGCGCTTGTAATAAAGTTCCTTGGTGAGCATCCCAAAATTGAGTACTTCCAGTACTATCTCCACTTGACAAGAGTTCCATCTCGTAGGACAAGAAGAGACCAGATACAGAGGTTTGGCCCATTCCCCGAACCTCCAAGACTAGCTGTTATCCTATATACCTCGTGAAATGTAGTGATATCCCAACACCTAATGCAACCATCGGAACCTTCTTGCAAATATTTTCTTTGCATCCAAACTCCAAACAACACTCAAAATTTTAACTCTTGGAAAGGACCTGTAATATTCCATGTCTTCCTCTGAATCACGAACAACATAGATGCGAATAGCACCATCATCACAACCAATTTCCACTCGTTGCACCACAAGTTCTCCTTCACTATCAGATCCACTAGCAGTGTTGTTTATTCCATAGGTTTCCTGTGTTATTATTGATATTCTTCGCTTCCGATTGATGAAAGCATAGGTTCTTAGATTCTTCTCAAAAAAGTAGTTGTGAACTACCCCCACAATTTCTCCAATGATCCCAGAAAACTAATACAATATCTATTGGTAAAATATGAAGCAAATGTCCATATGGCAAGTCTCGTATTTGCAGAACATACTTGATATCACTAAAAAGCTTCCAGCTGCATAAAGTCTACCCGAACCAACATATACCTAGGAGCATTTTATTTGTTCGAAAAGTGAACAAAGAACCATTATTTGCAACAAGATCATACCTTTCACTTGTATATTTCAAACCCTGGCATGTTGATAGGCTGCTTCAAGCGCAGGTAACGTTATCTGAAATTTATTACTACTGGTGCACTGGACAGGTATCAGCTCCGCTCCTGTGCGCTATTTTAGATTTTTGTCAAAACATAAATTTCTATATTAAATTTTACAAGCGCCTAAGTAAAATTGGAAATCTTCAATATCTGTTACAACAAGTCGTATGTAAGTTGAATGGTCGTTACTGTGTGTGTGATCCAACGTTACTCCGTTGATTCCTACGGGTATGTCTTTTAGAACGACAATTTGATTTTATTACATACTTTCACATTCCTAGAAGTTCTAATCATGTATCTGATGCCTACACTAATTATGTTTTGAATTGGCATTTGTCACATTAATAAAGCAAAGAAAACCATTAAATCAATGTACACATTGTAAGATATAAGTACAGCTAAAGATCCCTCTTTATATATTTCCAAAAAATATGGTGTTTTATATTACAAAATTGGGGCTAAAAACCCCAAAAATACATATACAACCAATATACATGTCCTATGACATCTATGCCTGTGGTGTCGGATGATTCTCGTGATAGAAAACCACGGCATTGGCGAGACGCTGGAAGAGTCGTACCCATGCTCTAGGTACACTGACAACCTACCTTTGCATGGCTTCAGGTAGATCCTCCACCTGAACCATAGGAATCCTCTGTGTCAAATGCAATAGGTTGCCCTGGACGTTCTGAAGGACTCTCTCTGCCTCTCCTCCCACTTCCTGATCTCCCCAGTGCCTCCTCCTATGTCATAGGAATCCCTCTGGCCATTTTGGACCCACATCTGCATCCACACAAGTATCGAGTTAATATTTAAAAACACCATCCAAAAAATATTTTTGTTCTTTTAAATACAAAAATACAAAAAATGAAATATATTAAAAATATCGTTTACCTATGGCGTCGTAGGCAGCTCCTGGTGGAAGCAACATATCAGGATCACCTCTGGAATCAATTCCCGCATCGGGATAGTCATCCAGAGCTATGATTTGTCTCCTCCACCAAAAGAAAAAATCATCGTTGTAGGGTGTCGCCACCCTACCTCCCCCCTGCCATCTTATGACCTCGATCCATCGTGCCATAGTTGGATCACATGGCCCTCTAGGAATGATCTCAACTCTAGGTCCCAAGCTTGGGATCTGCTCAAAAAAGAAGCTACAAAGGATAGAGGCAAACCCAAAGTTTCTCTTTGCCCTCTGCTTTCACTCTATTAGTTGACCTTTCATATTGGTCAGCAGTGAGGTACACCAATCATACATGGTAGGTCTCGCACACTCCAGTGCGTAAAACATAAGCGGTCTCTATGCTTGATGCAGCAAGGCCGACCATATGATCCTAGTAAGAATGAGCACAATAATCTTTAGGCTGAGGTTACCTATAGCCCGGATAGGGATTTGACTTCCCACCATGGGAATCCCTGCAACATAGTGGGCCTCAATGTATTCTTCGACCTTCAACCCACTCTCGGCCCCGAGTGACTTGAGGTCCATGACCTCTCCTCAGCGTGAAAGTCCTTTCAAGAAGTAGATGACCTCTACTTCGATCCTTAATGGTTTTCCATCAAGGATAAAGCTCTCGCTATATGGATCCCAATAGCCCACGAGCATTTCCAATAACCTCACTTGGGCCCTCATTCCTTTGAGAGCCCAAAACTTGTATAGACCACATCTTTTTAATGTTTCTTGAGCCACCAGATCCCAATCCACTGCCACATCTACCTCCTCATGCTCTCTCTCCCTCCACTCCAACACCATCCAGCAAAAACCAAATCAATTTTTGAGTTAGAATCTTATTTTTTTTCCATTTTGCGCAAGTATACACGGTTTATCCAAGAACAGACGTGAGTAGGGCCTAATATACGCTCCCTATTGTTCACACAAGGGCATATATATGGTCGTATACGTGACATATTAGTAGAAACCCGCATATACCGAAAAACTCAATTTGCACCCTTAAAAACTAAAAAAATGGAGCCTAATTCAAAATTGTAAACCATTGAATTTGAAAAGGATGGGATGAAGAGTTACCTGGTCCAGACGGTTTGTGATTTCGTTGCCTATTGCTCCCGTGATTGTCATTTTATTTCTGGAGGTATGTTAGTCCAAATTGCACTATTTTAAGTGAAAATGAAAATGACATAGTAAATTTTGATTTTATTACTATTTATAAAACATTTTTACCCATTTGATATAGTTTTATGCTATTATTTTGTCTAATGGACTAATTCAAAAATGGTTTTAAGCTGGTTTTTGTAGTTTTGACTCAATTTTCTTACAGATTTCAACGTCATGGTTGGTCGTTCATCTCCTCAGACAGGTATATTCATAACCTATCATATAGGATAGGTATTCACTACATCGTGCAGTTTTGCATTATCCTTCAATTACCACTTTTTACGCCTTAGGTATGAACCCATTTATTGCGATGCATTAACCTCCATCTGCTATCATAGCATCGCTAATAAATGGTAGAGAGTTACCAAACATGGGTACCCTAGTTAGAACCTCTTTGTCATTTGGTTCCCATGCCGAGATTTTTCCTTAGGACCAGGAGTCCATTAGAATTCAATACATGACTTTACAATGAGCCTCATTTCTCATTCATGCACACACGACCTTATTACTCGCGGACTCCCAAAAAATGAGTCTTAGTTAAACTCTTTTCCGACTCATTATTAAAAATTGAAAAGATCGTCGAGTGATTTGTCCCTTTCACACTCGTTAAAATTGGATTTGAAAGATCATGAGTCTTAGTTAAGCTCTTTTCCGACTCGCTATCAAAAATGGAAAATATCGCCGAGTGAACTTGTCTTTTTCACACTCGTAAATTGGATTTGAAAAGACGTCTATTTGGCACAAGTTTACCCCCTTTTTCACACCAAGTAGACTAAAAGATATAAAAAAGGACATTTTTTGGCGTTAAATTGTGATTGCATCTCATGCCCTTGCTTGCAGTATTGAGCCTTTAGCTGGTTCTCGCTTTGCATTATAAACCATGGCCCAAGCAGTTTGCATCCTCAACCAAGAAGAGCCTTGTTTATATCCTTCGCAATTTGACACCCTATACCCTGGAAGGAACATCACCCTGAGTGTCCATCTCCCGCATGCATTTTCTTGCATTGAGCACAGGTACGTTCCACTGCTAGAACTAGTTTTGCTTACTTGCGACACTCATTCCCTCCTCTGTATCGTAGCATTCACTTGTTATGAAAAAAAAAAAAAAAGACGGGCAGGAAGGGAGTACTATATTGTAATTGGCAGTAGTCGTGTCGCCTTTGAACATAGCACAAAGTTATTGAGTCCTTGCATCATCATAATTTTGGGTTTAGCATGGCCTTAGGAAGCTGATCTCGTTACATAATTTTCTCTACCAATTGGTTAATCTTCCAGTCACTACAGAGAACATTATGGATGCCTCTTGCATCTAGTTGTCACATCATTAAGTCTTTGAGGTCAGATTCCACCGTATGTCTCATGCTCTTGTTCAAAGGAAGTCTATCAACCTGTGTCGGCCACTCCTCAAAAATGTTGATTTTGCATGTCAGCCATACCCTCAGTTTGTCTCAAAATCACATGATACTTTGGTCTTATGATGCACCCTGTCCCTACTTTCATCATTGGTAGGTCACCTTGAACCCAACAATTGGCATTTCATCATGGGTCATTGACTGGGTGGTTTCCCTTGTGTTCGACGTCAAGACATCTATTCACACTTTGGGATTCATGTAGTGTCTTGGATTCCATTAGCCTTATTGGTGGTTTCCTCGCCTTTGTCAGCAATTTTCATCGTTGGTTGTTATTCAGAGGGTCTTTTTCTTGTATCGCTTGCATTTGGCACACGCGAAAGACGCACAGGGTCATTGGTTCATGAACATGTTCTTCATCCGATCTCCACCAAATCATGAAGCTCCTACTTTGTTCCTCATGCTGACTGATGAGAGATGCCTTAATGCTCTCCTTTCAGCGGGTCTCTTTCCATCGACTTCAACTCATGTATTCTGGATACGAGACCTAGAGTTTTATGAGTACCTTGAGGCTTGCAGTCATTAGTGGCAGGCTCTCTCGCCATTGAAAGATGGGAATACATCAATGTCTCCTGATAAATGGATCTCTCAAGTGTTCGACACCAGCTCCTTTATTCACATTTGTAGAGATGTACTCGGTGCCTTGATACCTACTTTCATCATTGGTAGGTTGTCTTGTGTTTGTTAACGGTATACCTCAATGACCGGTAATCAAACGATGTCTCATCGTGTTCGAACTCAACTCATTTATTCACATGATGTAGACTTGCACCATTGGCAGATTGTATTGAAGACTTGAAGACATCACTTTGTGGACGCAGCTTTCCTGAGTTGTTGCTTCCATTTCATTGGACCGGTACCTATTTGACTTCAGTGATCATGGGATATTAGATTGTACTCCATGGTATACAGATATCTTCAGATTGATTTTGAGAATGGTTTCACTGGGCCTTGTTCATGACTATGACAACTATTGGCATGTAACCGCATTTATACTTGCCTACTCATGGCCATGAACACTTGTTGGTATATTTTCCACATGGATCTGCATTGTATTCTTGGCAGCCATGTATGCAAAGTCAGTAAATAATGTAATGAGCAATTGAGTTCGTCCAATTGGTTTTCTACCACTCCACTTCTGGGTTATTTATAATGTATTTCGGCCATCGCAGATACTCCTCTGATCTCACACATTAAGGGGCATCTGTTATAGCAAGATTTGTCTCACCATTGCTATCTTGCACAGAGGGCCTTTTTCCATTTCCCTATGCAGACTTATCAACCCCTTTTTGATAAATCCAAAGACAAAAATATATATGTTTCCACATATACGCTCCCTAACTGCTTTGCAAGATGCGTATACGCTTGCTGCTCCACTACAGCTCGCATATATTGGGATTTGTGCCAGAAAATACAAAATGAGGTCGGGTTTCCATGTCACGATAGAAGATATCTGATATTTGGCCTTCCATATACTGGAAACGTTTTGACTCGACCCTTCAGTTGTATTCGGGAGGCCATAAGAGCACAATTTCAAGCTATGGAAAAGGAGGAGAAAGCATTCAACTTTGAGAGCAAAGTTACTCTGGAGAAATTACTTCATATTGAGTCTGCATCCCTTTGTCCCTCAAGTCTGAACACAGTGTTCAACCCCCAATATCTTTCCTTATTATCGAGAGGACCTCATTACCTCTTTGCTATGAGCTTTCCTTTGGTCGAGGATTGAAGCGGTGGAGAACCAATTGGAAGGAACTTGGTTTCTTGGTTTCGAACCGTGTCGACACGGAAGTCTGTAATGTTGATACTTGTGTTGATCAATTACTAATAGAAATACTCCTTTTCCTTCCTATCGATATCTTGCAAATATATGATTATTATCCATGGGCATGTTTGTAATGTTTATTAATGGATTGTGCTATCTGGTGTGCTAACTCATTTTATATATTGTCACTATATACTTGCATCGCTTGTTTGTTGAGAACTTTTTGTAGGTGTAAAAATTTGGGTCAAAGTGCTCAATGACGGAACGACATCAAACGATTGGATCGAAGTAGGCTTCTTCCTCGTATTGCACATTAGTTTATATAGCACATGTTGGAATTGAGTTGATTTCTGAAATCATACCTGTCTGTTGTGTTTTACCCTTGGCCATAGAGAGTTTTTCCCTTGTAACAGATACCTACATGGTACGAGTGGATATGGATTGAGATATGCCTCGGATGGAGATGTGAAGATGTAGATTTATACAGAATATGACTAGGAAGGGAGTGCAGTGGATCATAAGAGTACATCCAGATGTTGTTTCAATATGGGATCATTGTGATATCATGGTTGAGTAGGGAGCAGACATCAGTGGCACTTAGTACAATGGAGGAAAATTATATAGAAACCATTATTGTAAGTCGTGAAGCTGCGTGGCTTCATAAGTTTCTTGCAGGACTTCATCTTAGACATGATGCAGAAGGGAGTTGTGAAGTTCTAGTACACATCCACATATGAGTAGCATCAGGTAGAAATTCTCCCAGAGTGGTCATGTTGATTTGACTTAGGAGAATGATAAATTCACTCACAAGATTAGCCATGTTGATTTGGCTAGTGGTGAATTTCCCAGGGCATTGATGTTCTCCATGTATTAGCATTGGGTAGACATCCTCCCAAAGTGGCCATGTTGACTTGGCTGAGGATAATGTTGCATTCACTCACAGGATTAGCCATGTTGATTTGGATAGTGGTGAATGGCCCAAGGCGTTGATGTTCTCCAGGTATTAGCATTGAGAATTATTCTCAGATGGTCATGCTGACTTGGCTAAGAAGAATGACCCAAGTGTGGTCTCTATCCTTGATCATGTGACTTGACAAGGATCGTTGGAGACCTGAGGTGCTATGTGGGAGAAGCATACATCATCTAGGTGCTATGTGGGAGAAGTATACATCAACTAGGTGCATGTCTGAGATGATTACATCAAAGGCTCATTGACAAGTGTAAGAGGGAGTTGGCCTCAGAATTTAAAATCAAGAATCTTGGTTTGATGCAGAATGTCTCCCTATCTAATAAGGTGTGTTGAAGTTAGAAGCATTGGGAAGATACTCTCCAAAGTGGTCATACTAATTTAACTGAGGAGAATGGCCCAGACACAATTCTTATGGACTCGAGGTGCTTGAGGTACAGAATCTCTCCCTCATTGAGAGGGAGTGTTGATGTTTGGACAACAAGGGGAATACATTCTCCCAGATTAATAATTAATAATATAATTATTAATTATTATTAATATATAATAATAATAATAATACTAAATAGTTATTATAATTATTAGAGATGCATCCTTTCATGGATGGTCAGCATATGTGCCTTTAGGTTCTTTGTATATTTGGCACATTCATCATCGTAATATTGAATCACATATACATTGTATACAACCAATCACATAGAATCTCATATACAATGTACAATAGAATCAATCACATAATCTCATATACAATATCATCTCATATTATCTCATTTAAAAATTCAACAATATATACATGAAAGAAGTTATTAGACTACATGGAGTGCCTAAGACAATAGTTTCAGATATAGATCCAAAGTTTACTTAGAATTTTTGGAAGGGATCTTTCAAGGGCTTACTTTGGAATGAATTTAAATCTTAGTACAGTGTATCATCCAGAGTCAGATGGGAAAACAGAAAGGACTAACAGGATAATTGAGGACATGCTTAGAATGTATGTGATGGATCGGCCATCAAAGTGGGAATATTTTATTCATTTAGTTGAATTTGCCTACAATAATGGGTATCTGGCCTCATTGAAGATGATTCCATTTGAAGCATTGTATGGCAGAAAATGTAATGCTCCAGTGAGTTGGGATAATCTAGCAAAAAGAGAAGTTGTTGGGCCAGATTTTTTGAAGGAAATGGAAGAGAAGATGACAAGGATAAAGCAGAATTTAAAGGCTTCCCAGGATAGGCAGAAAAGTTATGCAGACAAGAACTGAGCTTTCATATATTTTAAAGTGGTAGAACATGTGTTCTTAAAAGTAAAGGTAAAGAGAAGTTAGATAAGATTAGGAAGTTGCTTGAAGTTGGCAACAAGATATTGTGGGCCTTTTGAAATATTAGAAAAGATAGGACTAGTTGCATACATGGTAGCTTTGTCTGCATCCATAAGAGTGCATAATGTATTTCATGTATCATTATTAAAGAAGTGTGTACCTTATCATAGCCACATAATTAATTGGAATGTGATCCAAGTGGAGCACAAAGGGGATTTTCAGGTGGAACCAGTACGCATCATGGATCTAAAAGTCAAAGTGCTCGGGAAAAAATACATAGGGCTAGTAAAGGTTCAATGGACTTGCTACATTTTTGAAGATGCTACATGGGAGCATGAGGAAAACATGCGGGAAGAGTACCCGCAATTTTTTGACAATTTTGAAGGAAAAATGCAAGACCCCATTTTGAAAAGCTAGAGTTCTAGAACCACATCTTGGATTCCTAGCCAACTGTGTTGGGGACCTTGATAAACAAATGTCTCATTCCTTGGTTTAGCCTTGATAAATGGATGGTACATCCCTTGGGTTAACCCTGATAAACAAATGGTGCATTCCTTGGGTCAATAAGTCGAGAGGAATAGGAGATTAATGGTTGGAGTTGTTGTTGGAGTTGTTAAATTGCAGAATTTTTACTTCTAAGTGTTGTGATGTAAATTTGTATGTGTGTGTGTGTGTGTGTCAAAATAGAGTGCACCAAGGGCGGTGTTGTTAGGATATTTAAACACTTAGGAGTTAGTTAAGATCTACTTGGTCTATTGTGTCATTAGGTAAAAGTATGTTTTCTAGTGTGTTTCTTTAGTATGCATTTATAGTTAGGAAATCTGAAGGTCACGATATGTTCCTAACATAGAGTGATCTGACGGTTCATACTCTCCTCGATCTTAATGGCTATTGATCCATGGATTAACACCCGATTGGTCCATCATCTCTATTTAAAGATCATGGAGGGTCATTTGTCGATGATCGATTGTGAGAAAATCTCTTGTAAAATCTCTCTGTAATCTTTTTCTTTGGATTAATAAACTGCTCCAAGTGGCCACATTGGTTGGGGTCGTGGATGTTTCCCTGTAGGGGTTTTACCACGTGAAAACATCGGTGTGTTGATATTTGATCTGGTTATGTGAGTGGTTACTGAAGGTGTTCTTCCTCTGTTGGAACACATGTGTTGTCGAACATGGTATCAGAGCTTGTTTGAAGACTCATTCCTATTGTAGATCGAGATCGTGAAGCTGAGTTGACTCATCTCCATTTTCTATCATTTTCATACATTTTTGGGCTGAGAGGACTGTTCCATTGCGTCTGGAGCACTTGTTTCAGTTAGGAACACTTTTCGTTTCACTCGAAAATGTTTTCGTTTGCCCAAGATATAGCCATTACAGTCAGATCCGGAGGTATAAAGCTTGAATACGCATTTTTTTTAAATGTTTGCAAAGTAGTATTTTGGTTTTGTTTCGGTTTTGTTTTATTTATTTCTGGGCTGCTACTCTTTCAGATCTGCGTATTTTGTTTGCCTCACACCCTGTGCAATCTCGGAAAATAAAAAACAGATAGGAAAAGATGCATCTTCTGGGTAAGCTAATTGAGATCTAACCCTTATTGTCATCGAGAAACGATTTTTTTTTCTTGTGTGAAAAGAGTTTTTTTTTTAGCATGCTCTTCAAGGCCGTCTTCAACAAAAACAACAACAACAACAACACAGAAACAAAAACAACAACAAAAACAACCCCAATCCTCCTTCTGAACATTATAATATGTTTTGCTAGATCATTTGGTTAAAAGTTGTCTTATTAAGTAAGAGGTCTTGAGTTCAAGTCTCTCTTTTGTTACTTTTTTTTTTTTAAGTTCATGCTAAAATTGTAAAGTGTATTTCACTTCAAGTATAAAAGTGAATCACTATAAGTAGCTTTAATATTTCATTTTACAGTTATTTATTTTGCATGCATCTTTTCTGTTATAAAGTAACTTCATTGTAAAAGTGATCCTCACTTCTCTTTATAAAAGTGTGTCACTTCATAAAGCAACTTACACAATCATGTGGTCATTTGGTTACCGATTGTGCATTTTTTTAAAAGGGCATAACTCTAATATCGGAAGTCCGTTTTCAGTGAATTTTTTTAAAAAACTGCATAACTTTTCGAGCTCTTTCCATCTAGATCATCAGTTTCAGTTTTTAAATCCACATTATCTGCATATTTAATATGTATTCTACAAGTACTGTCTTGCTTACGAGCAACAACTACTTCCAATGGAAATCTCATATGGAAGATTTATTAAGAAGTAAAGGCTTGTACCGGATTACCTTGGGAAAGGAAAAAGCACCCACTGATGTTGATAAGAAATCCAAGTGGGATAATAGGAATGACGAAGCACGTGGACTAATCGAAATTTCCATCTCTCCTAATTTAAGGTACCACCTTCAAGATATTGATGACCCTAAAGAAGCTAGGAACACGATTGAATCTGTGTTTGGTAAAATCAATATTATTTGAGCACAACAGTTAGAAAATCAAATACTGACCTTGAGTCCAAATGATTTTTCTTGCCTTGGAGACTATCTATATAGGTTTAAAACACTCAAAATTGTATGTGAAGAATGTAAGATAAATATGGAGGAAGAGCATTGCGTATATCTTATTCTTTCTAAGCTAGGTAGTGCATATTTTGTGTTTGTATATACCTTTTATGCCATGAGAGAGGCTCTTTGGGAAGAAGCTTATGAAAAACCCACTCTTGAGTCCTTTTGCACTTATTTGATTCGAGAGGAAGATAAGCTTGTACAATTTGGAGTGATTAACACTGCAGGTCCCTCCAACAAAGCCTTAGTTACCCAGCAGAAAGATAAACCCAAGTATCCCAAGAAGCAACATCCTCACTACAACAACAAACAACATAAGGGTCCCAAACCTACTCAGACAGCTTCAGCTCCCACTAGTGACAAAGGAGAAAAATATAAAAGTAAGAATACTAACAGACATTGCAACTTTTGTGATAAAGATGGTCATGATGAGTCCAAATGTTTCAAGAAGATGGCAGCTTTAGAAGAAGTGATGAAGAAGCACAACATCAGTATTGACTATACTTCTTCTTCTCATGGGCATGCACTTTTTGCTTCTGGTTTCTACTTCAATTCAAATTCTACTACTACTTCTTCTTCTTATGAGTGGCTTATTGATTCATGAGCATCTTATCATATGGCTAAGGATAAAGCCATATTTTCTGCTCTAAATGAATGTAACACCAAGAAAATATTTGTTGGTGATGATAGATCTCTTAGTGTTGTAGGATCTGGAACAGTTCAAGTAGATAATGGTCATTTCAATCATGTATTATGTGTTCCAAGTCTTTCTTGTAACCTTCTATCAGTATATGAAATCACTCATTCAGGTGAATATAAAATCGTCAAGTTTTCACCTCACCAAGTTGTAATCAAGGATCTAAAAGATCCTAAGCATGTTCTTGCAACTGGAATTGTTGATGATATTACTAGGTTGTACAATTTTGACAACTTTGGGTCATCATCTTTTTCATCAGTTTTTGTTTCTCATAGCGATGACTTGAGAAAACTTTGGCATGAGCGGTTTGGTCATCTAAACTATCTTTCATTGCAGCAACTGTGTAATCAACAGATGGTGACTGGTCTTCCTCTTGTTTCATGCAGAGATGGCGTTTGTGTCGGTTGTGTTCTCATCAAACATCATCGAGATAGTTTTGACAAACGTGCCTCTTGGCACGTCTCGGGTCCTTTGCAGCTTGTTCACAGTGATTTGTGTGGTCCACTTTCTTCTCCTTCTTTTTCTGGGTGCAAGTATTTCTTAACTTTCATTGATGACTTTTCTAGACATACTTGGGTTTACTTCTTAAAACTCAAGAGTGAAG
>ML784440.1:628123-639593 GCA_009831015.1 Picea engelmannii
CTTAGGCTTTTTGCACTATTTCCTTGGCCTCCAAGTTTTGCAAACCAATGAAGGAATTTTTCTTTCCCAGTCTAAGTATGTTTGTGACCTTCTTCATCACTTTCATATGGACGATTGTAAACCAACCCCTTCTCCCTTCCATTCTTGAGTCAATCTTTCTTCCACCTATACTTCTTCTGAAGTTGATGCCACCCTGTACCATCAGTTAGTTGGTAGCCTCTTATACTTGACTCATACTCATCCTGATCTTTCCTTTGTTATTGGTCTTGTTTCCCGATATATGAAAACACCCCATGAAATCCATTAGAAAGAAGCTAAAAGGATACTTCGCTATGTTCATGGTACAATTCAGTTCGGGATACATTACAGTTCATGGGGGACTCCTTTATTGGTTGGTTTCACTGATTCAGATTGGGTCAGAGACCCTGATGATTGGAAGTCTATTGTAGGTTATGTTTTCAGCCTTGGTTTAGGACCTGTCACTTGGGCCTATAAGAAACAACAGGCTATTGCACTTTCTTAAGCAGAAGCAGAGTACCGAGCAGCAGTAAATGAAATTTAGGAAGCCATGTGGCTTCAATAGATCCTTTCAGAGTTTGGATTCCAGCACCAGCATCCGACCAGCCTTTGGTGTGACAATCAGAGTTCCATCAAACTCACCAAAGACCCAGTTCAACATCAACGTAGAAAACACATCGAAATATACATGCACTTCATCAGAAAGTTCAATCATGATCAAGTTATTGAAGTTCTCTTTTGCACTACAGAAGATCAAGTTGCAAACATTTTCACCAAGTCTCTTACAGAAGAAAAAATTTCCAAACTTCAATCTATGTTAGGAGTTCAAGAAGTTGTCATTAAGGGGGAATAGGCTCTAATGCCTCCTTCCTTCTCCTATTGTGTCACTATTGTAAATCCTTCAATCCTATCCCAAGTTGTTCTTAAGGGGGGATGTTAGGATATTTAGACACTTAGGAGTTAGTTAAGATATACTTGGTCTATTATGTCGTTAGGTAAAAGTGTGTTTTCTAGTGTGTTTCTTTAGTATGCATTAGTATACATTTGTAGTTAGGAAATCCGACGGTCACGATATGTTCCCGACATAGAGTGATCTGAGGGTTCATACTCTCCTCGATATTAATGGCCATTGATCTGTGGCTTAACACCCGATTGGTCCATGATCTCTATTTAAAGAGCATGGACGGTCATTTTTCGATGATCGATTGTGAGAAACTCTCTTGTAAAATCTCTCTATAATCTTTTTCTTTGCATTAATAAACTGCTCCAAGTGGTCGCGTTGGTTGGGGTCATGGATGTTTCTCCGTAGGGGTTCTACCACGTGAAAACATCAGTGTGTTGATCTTTAATCTAGTTATGTGAGTGGTTACTGAAGGTGTTCATCCTCTGTTGGAATACCCATGTTGTCGAACAGGTGCACAATTGTATGGGAGGGGGAATAAAACATCCCCATTATAATCCCTAGTTTAATTAATGCTTATGTGGATATAATATGTGGTTGTGACCAAGCGATGTAATATGTGAATTGTATTTCAAGGTTTTAATAATAAAAATGTGATTCCAGTTGCTAAGGGGACATGGACAAGAGATGGGGGCTGAATTAATCCACAAAAGAGGGGAGTATCTAAGATAATCGTTGAGAGGGGTCAAAGGGGGATTACCCATGTATATTAATTTAACCCATTTTTCCTAAATTTTCTTATTGTATACAAACCTTCCACTTTCTGATTTAGTGTTCCCTAAGCCAATCATTGAATACATGTAAGAGGGTGGGCGTGAGTGGTCACATCCCAGAGTTATTGGGCACATGGGGATTGAATACAATCATCTTGGGGAAGAGTGTGAGTCAAGAAAGGAAAGCCACGAGAGAGGAATTCATATGGTTTTGGACATAGAGAAATTTTTGGAGAAAGTCAAGTTTGTGCATGGGAAAAAAAGAGGTAGAGAAAGAAAGAGAGCTTGGAGTTGGTGCAACCATGGAGGGAGAATTCTGGAGTGTAACTTGAGAAAATTGGAGCTAGAAAACTGAAAATCCAAGTTTTCAGGCCTAAAGAGTGAAATCATGTGTGAATTGCACTAAAACATCAAGTTTTTTTGTTGTTTTGTTGATATTTTTCCTAGCAGCAAGTTCCCTTGAGTTCCCAGCTGAGAGATTCCTAGCTACCTATGCTAGAGGGACCTTGATAAATTAATGGCACATTCCTTGGGTTATCCCTAATAAATGGATGGTACATCCCTTGGGTTAACCCTGATAAATAGATGGTACATCCCTTGGGTTATCCCTGATAAATGGATGGTACATCCCTTGGGTTATCCCTGATAAATGGATGGTACATGTCCCTTGGGTTGTCCCTTATAAACGAATGGTGCATTCCTTGGGTTGGGAAGGTTGGGAGGAAGAGAGTTGGTAGAAAAATCAAGATAGCTATAAGAGAATATCAGTTGGATTATGAGTTTTATGAGCTGCGAATGGACTATGAGAGACCACCCTCTTTTATGGATTACTAGCCTCAGCTCGGGGGTGATTGGTTGTTGATATTTGGAAAAGTCAGTTTATGGTTGGGTGGAACATTCGTCCCAAGCAGTTGGTTGCACGATTCTTGTTTAAAGATAAGTGTTTTATCTTATATTGAGTTATTTACATGTGTTATTGTTGTGCATGAACTCTGCGTAAATGAGAATGACTTATATGTTGTTGTAATGAGTGGTTTAGCTACATTTCATGTTGATTATTAGCATGCTTTAGATGCATATGTTTTATGGTTATAGACAGTAGCTAAATCGGTATAAATTTTTAGTTGTAAGATACATAAAATCGGATAACAGTAAAAGAATTACTTAGTTAGCAGAATGTTCATTTGTATGTGTATTTTGCATCGTAATGTTCCTCAGTGGGGCTAGGGAACGTTACATTATGGTATCAAAGTTGTAAATTGAGAGAGTTTTATGTGGCGTGACCCAGCCATGGTGGCTAGGTATGTTAACATAATGTTCCAATTGCATGAGGACATGTTACCAATATGTGTAACAATTACATATGGTTTAATTTTGATTATTGTGGACCTTATGTTATCCCATTTTGTATGACATTGGTCTCTTATTTGTATATAATAAAATGGGTTTCTTATTCTATTGCATTGTCGAATATTATAAAATGTTGTATTCTTGATTAATTAATATATGGATGATTATATTGTTACAAATAATAGAGATGTAATTTGTTGGATAACACTATATCAAAACACAATAATAATATTAAAACCCAAATCACATGTGTAACATATAGAAGGGAACCTCAACAAAACAAATTAACACATATGAGACATCAAGCATGATGAAATACTTTCCTGTCATTTAGGTTGGCCATACTAAATTGCCGAAGTTTTTTTATTGTTTGATCATAGTGCCTCGAGGATTGTCAATTTTTTTCCCATTGAAAATTCTAGAAGTATAAACATTTTGATATACACATTTAGTGAAAATTCTCATGTGTGAACATGTTGATATATTAAATGAATTACTTTGGTGCAAGAATTGAGAAAGATCTCGCCTAATATTGAAGTTGAATTTCGGGCGGCTTCCATGGTAGAGTTTTATGAAAAAATTTGGAGCACTCATGATGAATGCAACCCATGAGTCATTGATGGATAGTGGTATTCCCTTTCCAATAGTGACAATCATAGAATACGGGGTCTTGTAACAGAGACAAACAAGTATGAACAGATAAGAATGAACAAAGTTGTAGTTAATGTTGTAGTTGGAAAGTCTTGATAAGCAATTTCAACCAATTACTTGTTCGGAAAACTGACCCCTCTATCGCTCAAGGTTGTCTCCTGCATATTTAAATCGTACAATGATTTTTTTTTTGGCTTCCTCACACTTGCATTCATTCAGTATTGTTGTGCTCCAAACCCATATTTCTAAATTTTATTATCTTTTGGGTCAATCTTCTATTTTTTGTTTGGGTGTATGAGAGCCCAATCATTAAATATCTATTAGATGGTGGATGCAAGAGTCACATCCCATAGCTATTGGAAGCATGAGGCTGAAGTAAAATCAACATTGGGCATAGTGTGTAATCAACTGACTTTGGAAAATAGAGGAAATTTTTATGGGGAGAATAGGCAGTTTTTCACATTCATTTTTTGCATGAATAGCAGGAGGAGAGGAGGAAAAAAGAGCACAAGAGCTAGAGAAAGAAAGATGGGTGAATTCTAGAATATGTTGGAGTGTTTTTTGAGCTGGAAATTGAAGATCCAGGTTTCCATGCCTGAAGAGTGAACTCATGTGTGAGTTTCACTGTAACAACAAGTGTTTTTTGTTGTTTTCCTGGTTGTTTTCCTAGAAGTGAGTTCCCTTGAGTTCCGACAGAGATATTCCAATTATAGGTGCCAAAGAGACCCTAATAAACGAATGGGATGCCCAATGGACTTGGAGCATTGAAGGGTTACATTCCTTGGGTTGGGCAGGTCAAGAGGAAGAGAGCTAGAGGAAATTCGGGATAGTTGTAGGAGAACACCAGTGGGTTGTGGGTTATTTATTTGTGAGGGGATTGTGAGAGGCACCTGTTGTTCTAGAGTTTGTACTTAAGGCTTAGAAGTACAGTGTCTAGGCATCCAAAAGTGGGTAAAGGGTAGAGAAGAGAGAAGCGTCAACCTTCGGCAAGGGAAACTAGGGATGATTTCTGCGTTGGCGTTGTCTAGCTTCCAACTGTTCCTGGATGTTTATATCATGTTCAATCGCTGCCCATGAGTGTTCGAGTTCAACCCGGGTAGTGGTTGTTTTAAGAATGGTATCAAAAAGGTTTAAGGAAATGTGCGTTTGATTTGATAATCTGGGTTCGATATTGGGCTGTGTTGGTACAGGGACAGTCATGGAGGAACAGTAAAATAAGAAAACTTTGGGGGGAATTTAAGTGTTGTCTCAATTCGGTCGTATAAAGAGAGTTTACGGTTTCAGGAATGAAAAAGGGGTGCAAATCAAAGTCTCTTTCCCGTAATTGGGTTATATTTTAATAAAATGTATGAGATGGGAGAAAACATTTAATTGTCTATCGAGTAAGGCTCCTATCAAGGGAGAATCTCACATATAAACAGAAGAAGAAAAATGTAAAGAAATAACCCGATGAAGCATAAAATATATATAGAATTCTGAAAGTGTTAACTGGTCTTATACCCGCTGATAGCTGGTACAGAGGAAAAATAGTAAACAATATAGAAAACCAAAATTCATTCACTATAGTAGAGGTTGCACTAAATTATAGCGAAGCATTCATCAGGTACGAATATGAAATGAAACGAAATATGAGATACAAGAAAACAAACTCATAACACAGTCGTGACGGAATTGAGAATCTTCAGATTTGCTTCATATTAACTCTCAAAATGTAAAACCTCTGTTACAATCGACACAAAAAGGTCCAGCCCTTTTTTCTTTCTTTCTATGGTATATTTATATAGTTTTACAATAAGATGGAATCTCAATCGTTGCAAAATTTTCAGCTATGATAGGGAGGAGAGCAATCGCTCCATTTCTTCTTCTCTGTCTTTATTTGGTGCCAGAAGCTTGTCCTCGCGCGTGCTCGGTACAAGTGACACATCTTTCAACCAGCCGAGATATCAGCCTTGACGGTTATGCTTGACAATTGGCTTCAAAAGAGTAACAATCTTGGGCTAATTGAGACAACCTGTCTTCCATCTGTCTGTCTATGATGTCGATAGCGCATAATTGCACACTTGGTTTAATCATACATTTATCTATTTGGACTATGTCTGCCACAGACACTTGTGAGATCTTGGTTGAATCTCTTTCCTCTTTTTCATTTAAATCAAGTGAGATTTTTTCCATATTCATTTGAATCAATGCCTCGGCATTACCTCCGCTATCAATGCCTAGCAGATTACCATCTATAGAACTAAAAGCCTCTTCTAAGGATTATGTTACCCTCTTGGCTTGCAGCTTACCTTCCGAGATGTTGTGTTCCCATTCTTTTAATAGAATGTTCCCTCTGGTCTGCTCCGAAATGGTAAACCTGGGAGTATTTCCCGAATCCCTGTTGTTTGTAGCTATCACAGCTTCTTGAAAGGCGACCCGTGCTACTCCAGCTTCTCTTTCTCTAGCAGATATCTACCTTGGCGAGTAAATTTCGTTGGGCCGCAGAGACTCTGCTCCGAATCTCCATCGCCTGGGACTGGAACATCCCGATATTTATCACTTTACTTTCGGCGATATCCACTCTAGCCTGTAGTTGTTCGATCAAATATTTTTGTTGGCCCGCTTGCATCTGATCATTCTGAACAACCAATTGTGCTTGTTCGAGCTTAGTCTTGAGCATCTCTATCTCACTTTTGTCGGCCAACCTTGCTTGCTCTATTCCTACACTCGCCTGGTCTTTGGCAGCCTCTGTTGCTATGGTGAGTCTAGTTTCTAGGGTTTTGATGAGGCAATTTTTTCGTTTCAGCTGGTTTTTCAAAACCCCGACTGAAAATTGGTTCATTGTGGCATATGCTCCTAATGTCCCAGCTATTTCTGTTGCGAACTGTTCATTCTTCTTGTCCTTCCCATCAGTCATAACTTTGTATTTCTTGACTATCGATTCCCCTTCCTGATAGAATTCTCTCTTTACCATTGCCTTTCTCTTCTTATCGAAGAAGAACTCATTTGGGGGGAGCTCTTCCACCCTTATAGGCCTCAATTCTTCATTTAAGATCCACCCTGCGTCAATATTTCCCTGAGTTGACTGCAAGGGAGTAACTGATGTGATAGGATCTCCAATTTGCTTCGTTGATTGTCTCGGAGTAGTAACTAGAGTCTGCTTCTTCGGCAGGTCGGGAGTCTTTATCTCTTCTTTCGGACTCTTAGTTTTCTCTCCCCCATCCTGGTGTTTTTCTTGACTGGGAGTCGCATCCTTGGAGCCTTCGACACCTTTTTGTTTCACCTCCGCTGTACTCGGATGCTCACCCCGTAATACTGCGGGAAGACAACTGCGTCGATGTTCTTGGAATTTCAGAACATCGGCCCTCTCTTCAGGTGCCAAGGTTTGTATCCGAGCTAAAATCTCGGCAAAAGATCTTGTGCCTCAGAAAATGTCATCCGAGGGCGAATTTTCATGTTCAAATCTCTTGAGTCCACAACTAGCCAAATGATTACTCACGACCCTTTGTGGATCATGCTTCTTGAATTCAATAAGGACCAACTTTAGGTCTTCCAGGGATGCTGCCTCATCTTTAGCATGCTCGAAATCTAACAAAGAATATGAATTTAAATGAACAGGAAAGGGTGGCCATACCTTTTTTGAGTATCCCTTAAGCTCCTTGCTTATACCACCGATTAATGTTTGTCTGGCAACCTCACGACAAGCCATCTTGTCGGGAATGAATAATGGCAATGCATGCGGGGGAATAGAATCCCCGAAAACTCTGAGATATGAGAATTCGGATTCTACATACCAGTCAGCTATGCTGCTCAAATTCGTCACTATACTGTCTGAGATCCTGGGTGGCGGGTGGCCGAAAATAGTGACATGTAGCGGTACCATCACCCAGTTGAAGACTTCATATACGAAATCTGTCACTTTGTTTTCCCACAATTTCGAATGATAGATGTGGATGGGCTCGTCCTCTGCTAGAGTCCAACTCCAACTCATTAAGGGAAATGGTGTTAGAAAGCACATGGCATCCATAATGTATGCAAACATAAAAAATGAAGAAATATTTCCGCTCTCTTTCTGCGCCCGATACTCTGTAACCCGAATGGTCAAGCTATCAGATAACATTTTCTCCCAGTCGAAGGAACAGCCTTCGGTGACTCGATGTATTAGAGGCACCCATTGAAGAAAGAAATGTGAGGTGTCCTCTCTCCCGTATAATCTGCATGTCATCATAGCTACATACTTGAACTTTGGTTCCAAGGAAGCTATTGAATATATACCATGATTGTCTTCCCTGAACTTCACAGTGTGTGAAACCCAATCTCTTATTAAGCTAGACATAGTCTTGTCATATTGCACACATTCCTTCTGCTTGAACTCTTCCAAGAATTCGGCATCATAAGTAAGGTCGGACGCTGTGGGAAACTTGTACATAGCTTGTAGATGTTCAGGTCTGAAAGTCCCGATGGTGACCTTCTGCTCATTCATGATGGTTCTGGTTGGTATGTCCACATGGTCTAATGCCCATCGGACCATATCATAATAGGGGAGAAATCGTGGCCTGGCCGCTACTTTATGCATTCCCGATTGATTGATGATCTTATATTTGGTGGTTATGTCGTCTTTTTCGTTGTCACTGGAATCATTGAAATAATCCACTAATTCGGCCTGCAGAACATCAGAAAAGAACGACCAGTTCGGGACAGAGTCGACACTTCGAGGTGAAGTATTAGCGACGTTGTCTGAAACTTGTCCTGAAACCTCAACGCTGGCTTTGGATGCTTTTCACGGGGCCATGACGGGAGATCCTGCTTTAGCTCTTCTGCGATAAAAATATGTATACATACAGAAGTTAGCTCGCTAAGAAAGTGTGCTCTGCGTAATATAGAAATGAATTTGTTATAACGAATAACAGCTCTATATATTCGAAAACTCGGTACTTTTTAGAACAGATCTGTCAAATCATGTTTAGAAATAAATTTAGCAATAAAAAACCAATCTTTATTTGTCGATTCGCCTTATTTCTAATTAATGCCATAAATTTTTGGTGGTTCAAAATATCAGTTGGCGTAAGGAATAATTAAGACTTATTTGTAAACTGTGAAAGCATCAAAACACGGAAGATATTGATTTAGCTTAATTAATCCAATTTTACCGAAGTTAATTAATCTTTTGGTACTCGTTGTATCGGGAATTTTTGCTTTAACCCTTTGAACCTCTAACACCCGAAATTGCGATGATTGACTTTGGTTAATAAAAATGTAATTGTGATTAGGTGCTTAATTAATTACGTAATTATTTATATCGCCATATCGCGACTCAGATCTTCGAAGGTATAAATTCGGGGAAGTTTGCATGCCGAGTCGCGAAACCGCGAAATCGCGACGATACGCTTTAATTAACCGGGAGGATAAAAATGGATTAAGTTTTTAATTAATTATGTTTGTATCTGTTAGCATCAGAAGTCACTCCTGGATTGCTTGCAGGAGCAGAGCCTGACACCCATCAGTTTAATGTCACGATTTGTTTAAAAGGGGTGATCAAATGGAAGAAAACTCGGAACAAACGTCTCGGCTCAGAAACTAGGCCAGGCATGCACGGGTGAGTGAGGTCTTGATAAACTTCAAACAGTGAGTTGCAATAAGGGTGAGTAGATGGAAGACTTCATAACAAGGGTGCAAGGGTCTGCTATAGGCGTCAAGCTTCTAACAGACTGTGAAAGCAGGCATCTGAAGACAAGATCTTCTTACTTTCAAATGCGGGAAACCAGAGAAAACGGCCATGCAACGATAAATCATTTATCACAACATAACTGTGTTAATTCATATGAAACATTCGATCATGAACTCTCCAGCAAGAGATGAAACATAGATGAAAAAGGAGAACTGTTTGTTATAAACCAAGAAGTCTCAAACACAGATACATAACCAGGAAACCAGAATGTTGCTGAAACATTACAAACGAGAGCTTAGCTCTACCATCGATAGATACAAAAATGGCGAAAACGCCTTCATATACTCAGAACAACAACAGAAGCAAAATCAAGATACTGCATTGAAAGCTTTGCGTCTGCATGGCTTTCTGACATTCAACCTCTGAAAGATCGTGCAACTTATGTCGGACGCCATCTAACTCTTTGACAGTTCCAACGGCGAATCGACGTGCCTTTAATTCATTGCCGTGCTCTCCCATTAAGGCGGAGGTGATGTATAACCACCACCAACCGCTTCAATAATTGCTTTGTCGGGATTGAGGATGGCCTGGCCAACTTGGCATTTTTGGGACGTGGAGGGCCTCTTGCGCTGCCACCTGGAATAACTGACTGGCTCAAAATATATGCGTGGAGGCTAGCGCGGAAAGTGGGGCACGGGAATGGAGTGATGGGGCCAAAACAGCGGGGAGTGGAGTAAGAATCGATGAGGAAACGAGAGAGGTTACAAGGGAGCAGATGTGATGGACACATTTTAGTGGGAGGCTGACGTGGAGGGAAGGAGACACGTGGCAGATGGTGTGTGGATGATGAGAAGGAAGGAAGACCACGCGGACCATAGAGGGGAGGTAGATGGATGATACATGGCAGCAGGATAAAGGTGGTTCTAGAAGGTGACATGACGGGAGAAGGGCCCACGCAGGCTTAAACACAGAGCAACTGAGGATGATGGGATCGCGTGAGCGCCGTTGATCTGGGCGCCAAGATCTCGGTCGTCGGAAAGTTGTGCCCCCAATTCTGGACCCCCCCCTCCGCTTAAAGGTAGAAAGGCGGGGGGGGTCCAAAATTGATCTTATCGCCATTGATCCGGGCACGCTGATCTGGGCCATTGAAGAGGTGCACCCCGGATTCCAGACCCCCCCGCTTAAAGGTAGAAAGGCGGGGGGGGGGGGGTCCATAATCCCACCTGCGTCGTTGATCCAGGCGCCGCGATCCCTGCCGTCCAAACTTGGATTTCATTTAATCATGGGCGCGTTAGCACCCTGAACTTAGGACAAGTGGGTTTTTCACCCATTCTTTTGCATTCTAACCCCCTTACAAGAAATATCGCTAATATTTGGCTCCATGGGGGATAGAGTCATCCCTGTAATGCTCTAAGAACTCTTTTGCAGATTCAGTGCCTTTGTTGTTGGGCTATGGAGTCATTTATTAGTCCGAAAAACAAAAACAGAAACAATATGTACAAAACAAAACAAAAAGAGCCAATTGTGGCTCACAAAAAACATTTTTTCAAGAAATGCCCATTTACTGGGCTGTTGAAAACTTCTTTGCCTTCCAGATCCTGCAAACTGTAAGTGTTGTTCAAAAATACTTTGAGGATCTTGAAAGGCCCGAACCAAAGGGCATCAAATTTACTGTGTTTTCCCTTGTCCTGCCTGGGTGCGTCCCACTTGAGTACCAGGTCACCCTGCTTGAATTCTTTCTTTTTGTTCTTCCTGTCAAAAGCCTGTTTGATCTTCTGTTGATGATGGTAGGCCCTATCCATGACCTGTTCTCTGATCTGCTGCACTTCTACCATTTGATGAATCCTCCTGACCACATGGTTGGGTTCTACTTCTAACTCTTGAAGGAAATTTGCCACAGGTAAGGCGAGCTGAGTGGGGAAAACGACCTCTATTCCATAAACAAGTTGGAAAGGTGAGAGACCTAGGGATTTCTTTATTGTTACCCGATCAGCCCAAAGGGAAAATTTGAGCTTTGAGTCCCAGGCCCTCTGATTGTCCTCCAGTAGCTTTTTGATGAGCTTGATTAGGCTTTTATTGGAGGACTCTGCCAGTCCGTTTCCTTGAGGGTAGTATGGAGTGGAGTGAACC
>ML784440.1:639643-661350 GCA_009831015.1 Picea engelmannii
AACTTGACCAGAGGCTCAGACCTGAAGGGGGTGGCATTGTCAGTGACAATCCTACTTGGGCAACCAAATCTGGCTATGATGTCTTCCAAGAGGTTGATGATTACTTTGTGAGAAGTGCTCCTGGTGGGGACAACCTCTATCCATTTGGTGAAATAATCAGTTGCAGTGAGGATCCATCTGTGCTGGCCACTTGAGGGAGGATGAATCTCTCCGATGAAATCCAATCCCCACTACTGAAAGGGTGCTGAAACTTCTACAGGCTTTAATGGCAGAGATTTGAGTTGTTGTTTACCTGAGAATTTTTGGCATTTGATGCAAGCCCTGACTTCACTGCAGACATCAGTAAACAAAGTAGGCCAATAATACCCAGCCCGGAGGATTTTGTGGGTTGTGGTCTTCCAAAAATGATGACCTCCATAGAGACTGCTATGGAAATCGAACATCACCTTATGGGCTTGCAGTGGGTCCAGACATATTAACAGTATCCCTAGAGGGTCTCTCCAATACAAGGCTCGGTCAATGAGACAATACCTAACCACTTTGAGCTTCAACGCTCTGGCTCTACTCTTTCCTAATCCATCAGAGGGCTTTAATTCTTGCAGAAAATACAAGATATCCTTGTACCAGGGACATGCTGCTAAAGGTATGATGGTCTGAGAACTCCTGCTGGATGACTCAGCCTTCTCATTGATGAAGTTAATCCCCAAAGTCTTGCAATTGGATTTAGCGAGCAACTTGGCCAAACTTTACCCCTTCATCAACTTGGTGGGCTTAATCTCCAGGTCAAATTCCAGGATCTTGGCGATCCATTTACCCCTTCTCCCGTCTATGTCAGGCTGTATAAGAATGTCCTTCACAGAGGTTGAAGGGACATATGCAGTGATCTTTGAGTGAAAAACATAGATCCTGAAAGATTTGAGAGATTTCACCAATGCATAGGCCTACTTCTCCATGATCTCGTACCGGAGCTTAGCATCTCTCAACGCCTTGCTGTAGAAAGCAATAGGTTGCTCTCGTCCTTGATCATTTTTCTGCAACAAGACTACGGCTACTGATTCATCAGAAGTAAATGAGAAAATCAGGAAATCTTTAGAATAATCAGGACTGATTAACACAGGTGCCTCAGTCAATGCTTTCTTTATTTGCGCAAAAGATTCCCTAGGTTCAGTAGTCCATTTTATTTCATGGCCCTTCCTGAGCATGGTTGTGATATGTTTCACCAGCTCAACAAAGTTCGAGACGAATCTCCTCAGAAAGTTAACCTTCCCCAAAAATGCCTGAACCTCCTTCTTAGACCTGGGAAGTGATAGGGCCTGAATCGATTCCACTCTGCTTGGGTCAATCCTTACTCCTTTTGCTGACACTATGTGACCTAACAGTTTTCCCTCCTGCATAGAAAACGGTGATTTCTTGGGGTTTAAAGATAGGCCATACCTCCGACACTTCAGGAAAACTCTTTTTAAGTGGCAGTAGTGCTCTTTATCAGTCTTAGAGAAGACCGTGATGTCATCCAGATATATCACCACAAACTGGTCCTTCTCCCCGATGAAGGCTATGTCCATGGACCGCTGAAATGTTGCTCCTGCATTCATCAGTCCGAAAGGCATTTTGGCATACATGAATGTGCCCCAAGGAGTGGTGAAGGCTGTTTTTTCTCTGTCCTCAGGCATGAATGATATCTGATTGTATCCGGAGAAGCCATCAATCATGGATATCATGGATGCGCCAGTGACCCTCTGTAATATGTGTTCCATGTTGGGCAGGGGATAATTGTCCTTTCTAGAGCTTCTATTCAGGTTCCTGAAATCAACGCAGAGTCTAATTTCCCCACTTTTCTTTCTCACCGGGACCAAATTGGCTACCCATTCAGAATATCTCAAGGGGACAATGATCTGGGCATCCAACAACTTCTTTACCTCTTTCTCCATGACAGGTAGCAACATGGGATTTATTTGTCTCAGCTTCTGCTTGAATGGCTTAGCCTCCTCTTTCAATGGGATTTTGTGCTCAATGACTGATGTGTCATACGTCTTGAGGTCTTCGTAGGTCCATGCAAACACATCAGCAAACTCTTTCAGTAGCTTAGTATATCCGGCTCTCTGCTCCTCAGTCAAACTCCTTGACAGCTTGACCAATTTAGGCTCCTCAGGTGTGCCTATGTTGCATTCAGCTGTGTCATCATTATCACCTGAAACTTTACCCCTCACTGCCACTTCATTCCCATCGAACAATCTTTCTAATGGGATTAGTCCTTTCGGAATGTGATTGCTCGGTAGAAGAATGATCTAGTGATCAGCAATTTTATTCACAAATTCCCCAGGGTGATGGTCATCTTCCTCATCAGGATTCTCATCTATGTGCATTGTGGAAAAGTCATCAATGGACTGGAGAAATTTCTCAATTTCTTGATCATCTTCAAACACCTTCCAGTGTTTGACATTGTCCGGTATAGAAGGTCTATACCTTATTTCAACATCAGATCCAACAATGGGCAATGCAGGAACTCCGAGCACAATAGCTATGAAAGCTAAAAAGTCGGCTGGAGCATTTTCTTCCCTTGGAATGAAAGAGATGTTAAAATCCAGGAAGAAATTATTAACTAGGTCCCAAACCTCGTTTTTGTAATTCTTGAGTCGAGGATGCTTAGCCTGATAAACATTTTTTACCTGCTGGACAATCAACTATGCATCCCCGAACACATTCATCTCTTTAATTCCCATTTCCTTGGCAGCTCTTAATCCCAGAACCAGAGTTTCATATTCCGCCACGTTATTGGTGGTTTCGAATTCCATCTTGTATGACAGAGATATGGTCTCTCGACAAGGCGATATTAATATCACTCTGGCACCTGCACCCATACTGGAGGAAGCTCCGTCAAATAACATCTTCCAAACAAAGGTGGTTGGAGGGGGTGTCTCCTGATTAAGAATGGGCTGCTTTCTGATCTGTAAAGGAAACTCAGGGGTGTGGGTGAGCTGTAGTAAACTAGAGCCTAAATCAGTGTCCAAGGCATAGATGGGATGATTGGTAGGGTTGGCTTCATCACTGATTATGTAGGCCAGTTGGGCTTCTCTGTACAGTCTCCTATGTTCCCCTCCAAACACTGGAATGGTGGCATATGTGAGATCCATTTGCAAGGTTCCCCCCAGTCTATTTATCCAAGATCTTGACAACAGCATGCCAAAATTAGGGGGGACGTCAGCTACCACAATATCCATGACCATTCTCTTCATGGGTAGCTGAAACAGGGAAACTACCAGGTCCTTGATGAATCCCAAACATTGCACCCTCCTGGAGTCAAATGAATAGAGGTCATGATAGGCTCGGGTGACTTCCAGTCCTAATTCCTCCATGACAGTTTTGGGCATGAGGTTGTGGGAGGCCCCTGAATCCATAAGGAAATTATGCATCACTTTGTCATGTATGTTTAGGGATGTGTAGAAGGGAGGGGATGAATCATCTCTGTCTTATACCATGGGACCTAGGACAACTGCAGGCCTTTCATCTTGGAGGTTTATGGAGTCTGTGAGAGGGTATGAGGCTTCAGATTTCAACAACTCAGAGAAGCGTTTTTTGAATTCCCCATGTTTAATTAACTCAGTGAGTGGCACAGGAATTCTGATCTTTTGAATCTCATGTTCGAAATTGAAATAAGACATAGGCTTTGGGATTTCTCTAATTTCAGGAACATGATTATGGACAATGGGAGAGAGAGGTTAAGCCCTCTTACCTATGTGGGCATCTGCTACTTCATTAGCATGTTTCTCTATTCTATTGGATTTCTCAGGAACATCAGGTGCTGCTATCCTTTTGTCGGACCTCAGGTTGTACCTGCCTCGACCGCCACTAGCTTTATCTCCCTTGCTCATTTCATTTAGCTGACTATCCATGAGAGACTCTTCATAAGCAGTCTAGGTGAGATGTGGAAAAGGGGGAGTGTCTTCTAGGTAGTGGATTTCAGGATCCATCTCATCTGTTTATCTTTCTTCTTCATCAGCGACCAGATTGTTCTGAAAGGGAGCCTGAATTCTCTGGTCTTCTCTGTCTCTTCCTCTCTCTCTGTGCATAGTCGGGGGGGAAATATTATTTGGCCTCCTGAAACCCCCTTTATTTTCGGTGTTCTGAGGGCCCTTATACATTTGCTTCCTTTCCATATTCAATCTTTCCACCTCCTCTTTAAGGAAGTTCATTACTTGGGTCAGCTCATTTACTTGAGGGTGGGGAAGTGATGGGCCGGAAGTTGAGACTTCCGACTTTTCCTTTCTTCTGTCTGTGTCGGCCTGGTTTCTCAGTCTGTCAGCTGCTAGTATGTTTGATTCCACTTCTATAGTTGCATCTTGCATCTGAGCTAAGGAGGTGGCTCTTCTTTCTCTTAATAAGAGACAGAAATCAGGGTCAAATGCGCCAGCATAGGAAATTTGAGCAAAGGCCTCTGAGGGTTTAATCTCTGCAGGAATCTTGTTATACATTTTATTGAATCTTTTGGAGAAGTCAGAGACAGACTCTCCATCCATTTTCTTCAGAGCCCCAAACTCTGTCATGTAATACATATAATCCTTCCTGTCTCCCCACTATCTCAGGAAAACACCATCCAGAGCCTCAATTCCAGCAATAGATCCGGGGGCTAGTCCTCTAAACCATTTCCTGACCTCACCCTCTAGGCTCTGGACAAAGACTCTCATTCAGACATATTCATTTTCGATATTCAGGTTGTCTGCATAACTTTAAAAAGCAACCAAGTGCTCCTCAGCAGTTATGTCTCCCTCCCCACTGAACTTGGGCATGTACTTCAAGTAGTCTCCAGCAGGGAGAGGATTCATAGGATGTGGTAGGATTAAAGGAGCATATCTAGCAGTAACTATGGCATCCATTCTATTCAGAGGGGGATTAGCGCCAGCCATAGGAATATTAGGTAGAGGAGAACTCGGAGGAGAAGGAGTATGGACGGAAGATGTCGGAAAAGAGGTTCTTGGAGGAGACAACGGAGAAAACAGAGAGAGAGCCAAGGGACCTGAGTGTGCAGATGCTTCTCTCTGCGTAGTAGTAGCAAAAAAAGGAGGGGTGGTGAAACCTTCAGAAGCTTGAGGTCTGTGATGAGGCATGACCTCCAGGGAGGGGGGAGTGACAAGGATCTCTCTTTCTGATACCAGACCAGGAGGAGAAAACTCAGCAGGAACACTCCCGAAATTCAGAAAACGGGAAACTTCGGAGGAAGGACGACTAGGAAGCTGCGAATAAGAAAATGGAGTTCTCATAGAAGGGGAGGGCGTATTACCTGTTTCGGCGACGGAAACTTCTTTCGCAGAGCTCTTTCCCTTTCTGTGCACCGCTTCCGAATCAACTTCTGGTGTAGCTAAAGGCAAGTGTGGATTAGACCTCGTGTGTCTGCCTCTCGAAGCCACAGTTGATAGAGCAGGTTCTCCCCAGCGGAGCCATCGCAATGGAGTCGCCAGGTGCACAGTAGCAATCTTCAAGTTCTGATATCTGATGCACCTTCAGAATCAGTTGATCTTTGTCGTTCAATCCCAGGGAAAATGTTCAACTTCATCCCCAGCAACGGCGCCAGAAATGTTAGCGTCAGAAGTCATTCCTGGATTTCTTGCAGGAGCAGATCCTGACACCCATCAGTTTAATGTCACGATTTGTTTAAAAGGGGTGATCAAATGGAAGCAAACTCGGAACAGACGTCTCAGCTCAGAAACTAGGCCAGGCATGCACGGGTGAGTGAGGTCTTGATAAACTTCAAACAATGAGTTGCAATAAGGGTGAGTAGATGGAAGACTTCATAAGAAGGGTGCAAGGGTCTTCTATAGGCGTCAAGCTTCTAACAGACTGTGAAAGTAGGCATCTGAAGACAAGATCTTCTTACTTTCAAATGTGGGAAACCAGAGAAAACGACCATGCAACGATAAATCATTTATCACAACATAACTGTGTTAATTCATACGAAACATTCGATCATGAACTCTCCAGCAAGAGATGAAACATAGATGAAAAAGGAGAACTGTTTGTTATAAACCAAGAAGTCTCAAACACAGATACATAACCAGGAAACCAGAATGTTGCTGAAACATTACAGCCGGGAGCTTAGCTCTACCATCGATAGATACAAAAATGGAAAAAACGCCTTCATATACTCAGAACAACAACAACAGCAAAATCAAGATACTGCATTGGAAGCTTTGCGTCTGCATGGATTTCTGACAGTCAACCTCTGAAAGATCGTGCAACTTATGTCAGACGCCATCTACTCTTTGACAGTTCCAACGGTGAATCGACGTGCCTTTAATTCATTTCCATGCTCTCCCATTAAGGCGGAGGCAATGTCTAACCACCACCAACCGCTTCAATAACTGCTTCGTCGGGATTGAGGATGGCCCGGCCAACTTGGCATTTTTGGGACATGGAGGGCCTCTTGCGCTGCCACCTGGAATAACTAACTGGCTCAAAAGATATGCGTGGAGGCCAGCGCGGAAAGTGGGGCACGGGAATGGAGTGATGGGGCCAAAACAGCGGGGAGTGGAGTAAGAAGAGATGAGGGAACGAGAGAGGTTACAGGGGAGCAGATGTGATGGACACATTTTAGTGGGAGGCTGACGTGGAGGGAAGGAGACACATGGCAGATGGTGTGTGGATGATGAGAAGGAAGGAAGACCACATGGACCATAGAGGGGAGGTAGATGGATGATACATGGCAGCAGGAGAAAGGTGGTTCTGGAAGGTGACATGACGGGAGAAGGGCCCACGCAGGCTTAAACACAGAGCAACTGAGGATGATGGGATCGCGTGAGCGCCGTTGATCTGGGCGCCAAGATCTCGGTCGTCGGAAAGCTGCGCCCCTGATTCCGGACCCCCCCCCCTCCGCTTAAAGGTAGAAAGGCGGGGGGGTCCGGAATTGCTCTTATCTCCGTTGATCCGGGCGCACTGATCTGGGTCGTTGAAGAGGTGCACCCCGGATTCCGGACCCCCTCCCCCCCCCGCTTAAAGGTAGAAAGGTGGGGGGGGTCCAGAATCCCACCTGCGCCGTTGATTCGGGCACCGCGATCCCTGTCGTCCAAACTTGGCTTTCATTTAATCATGGGCGCGTTAGCACCCCGAACTTAGGACAAGTGGGTTTTTCACCCATTCTTTTGCATTCTAACCCCCTTACAAGAAATATCGCTAACAGTATATTTATCGCAACTTCGTGATTCGATCTTAGACAGTGTAGCTTCTTTAAAAGAGAACACGCCGAGTGGCGAATTTCCAACAGAACTTAACCATGGCTTATCTTTTACCTTTAACCTTGACACGGGTTACTAACATAAGGACTTCATGGTTTCGGCTATCGGGGTTACGACAATAATACTTTTGAATTTAGTGAACGCTGAGGCACGAAAACCCGATGACGTTTAATCGTGATTTAGGAAAATTTTACTCCCGTTACTGCCCTGGGTAAAATTTTAAAGTGATTTCGTTGTTTCGTTGCTCGGGACTTGTGAACTACGTGATCTATAGCATCCAACATATGAAATCCCGAGGTAGAAAAAAAGGGGAAATTTTTTTTTTGCCGAAAAGTAGAACTCGCCTCGAGAGTACAATAACTATCGCTGCTTGCGTGACAAGACGTTAGAGATTTTGAAACCTTAGGTGGAAAATACGAAAACCATCTTTCGATTTAGAGCATTAAGACATGAAATTCAAGACGGGCTAGAAAAAACAAAGGCGGCTCCAACAACACCATTATTTTGTGTATTCCTAGCTCCATCTTGGGGGTGACTTGATATTGAGATCTAGAACAACAATTCTATGGTTGGGTGGAACGTCCTTCCCAAGCAGCTGGTTGCACAAGCTTCATTTAAAGATAATTGTTTATTTATTATCTAAGTTTTCTTATCAATCTTATGGCTATGCATTTTACTGTGTGACTGAGAGTGGTTTTATCTGTTGTTATAGATGATTTATTAATTACATACATGTTCCTTTATAATGTTGTAGATGCATTTAATTATGAGCATCATAATCTAGTTATTTGTGTGTATAAATTGTGGTTGGTAAGCTACAAGAAATGAAGTAACAAGAAAAAAAAATATTTTTATGTGTATTTCGTGTAGTAATGTTCCTCAGCTAAGTTGGGGGACATTACAAGTGGGAAATAGTCAGTTGTAGCAGGTAGTGACAGCAGCAGCAAAATCGAACAACAAGGAAGAAACATTGCAATGAGATAGTGCAACATAGTTGGAGTTGGGTGAAGCGACCGTATTGACTCGGGCAGCAGATCATGCGGAGTTGGGTGCAGTATTGTTTGGCTAGTTTGTGGAAACTTGGGGTTCAACTTCATAGAGAAACTTGGGATTTCTACTTTGACAGAATTTGGGGTTTCCAATTGGCACAAAACTTGGGGTTTCTAACAAACTTAGTTGTGATGGGGGCATGAGTTCGAATAGAGACTTGGAGATCGTAGATTTTGTGGATGTTTTCGGGGATGGAGACAACTTGAGGTGGGGGAGTATGTAAGGCCTTCAACTATAAGGGGGTGAACACCCTCACCCAATTCCTCAAGGATATAGAATTTGGGGTTGCTCCGACACCCAAGAGTCGTATTAGTTGGGAAAGTGGGCACCTTGGGTAGGCAAACACACCAAGGGGTAGCAAGGGGTAGCATGAGGTGAAGAATGGGGTAGAAGTGATCAAGAGAAGGGGTGCACCAAAGAGGTTGGGATGTGTCGACATGAGGAGCGAACTTAAGGTTGGGGCGTGTCGGTCCCAAGGGATGCAAAGGTTGATGAGTGCACGGGTTCATTTGGGCACATGGGTCCATGAAGGGGTGCCACAATTCATTTGGGCACATTGGCCTACGAAGGGGCGTGACACATCTGAAGGATGGGACAATTCAAAAAGGTGATGTTTGGATTCCATATAAAAGAACAAGGGTGCACAACCAAGGAGGAACAATGCAAGATCAAAGTCAAGGTTTTGTGGTGGACTTAGACAAAGAGAGGTGATCTCCCTCAAGGATCCAATTCGCTCCAAATGGGAGGACTTGTGATGCCTTGAGGTGATTTTGTGGATAGAGATGAGGTGACCTTCTTTGGGATGAGTTTGGGAAAGTAGTGTCACAGATCTGGGTGAGGCATGATGTGAGATAGAACTGCATGTATGTGTGAAGTCTTGTGACAGAGAAGAGACGTTGAGCATGTGGTGAGTGCAACATAGGAGTTGTGAAATTTGTTACAATGCATGAGTCTTGGTGTGACGAATCTGTGTATGATTGTCTTAGTGAGGTGAGGTGAGTCATGTGACTCTATCCAAGTTATAAAACAAGCTGGTAGTGCTCATATTGTAATTTTTTCACAACAATAAGACTTAGTCAGGTGTTAGGAATGTATTGTGTTGCCCTCACTATATTTGTGTGTCTCTTGGTTGTTTCATGAGTGTTCTCTTTGTTTCATGGATATATTCTTAAATGACTAAGTGTTAAGTTGTTAACAATATTGTCTAAGTATACAAGTGATTTTCACTAGAGTAGGAGTGTGACTCGCTCGTAGCCTAGAACAAAGAATGGGTATGCTCTAGGTGAAGAGACGTAGTCCGAACAAAGTATCCTTGATGTTCTCAAACAAACAAGTGAGAAACATTGTGTTGTTGCACGCCCTCAAGAGGTGCATGATCGTAAAATTCAAGAAATCATCCTATGGAAACGTGACATATGGTTCCAAGGTCGGCGGAGGCGGCTGGATGGTAAAGTCATTCTCGAAACGAAGGTCGAGTCTTGTGCTCAAACCCGAGCAAGGATGTGGTCTAGTCGCAGAAAAATTATTGACTTGGCCAAGCCTGCTTACCTTTTAAGGTCGGCGGAGGCGGCTGGATGGTAAAGTCATTCTCACAATGAAGGTCAGGTCTTGTGCTCAAACCTGAGCAAGGACATGGTCTAGTCGCGGAAAAAATCTTAACTAGTCCAAGCTCACTTACCTTTTGGACCAAGCGAGCGGCTCTGGAGAAAAAATCAAGCTACGGTTTAACAGTCGCGGTCTCGGCAATGGCCAGCATGGTTACCAAAGGGGGAGGGAATGGAAACCCCTCCTACAAGCAGGTATTGGTGGACAGAGGGAAAGGCCCACAAGGCGGCGGTTTCAAAGAACCTCTGACAAGCACCTCAGGATTAGGATCGGACAAGAATCAAGAGGGAAACCAAGAAAAAAGTGATTGTGTGGGGGAAGAAGCCAGAGAAGCTCAGAACGGTGTGCAAGAAACGGTGAACCCCAATGGGGTAGATGGGCGCAACCCGTGTAAACCTAAAAAAACACTAATACCCAAGGTTATACTAGAAGACCCAAAAACGCAACTCTTTCGGGATCATATGAAGATGCATGCACTGATATGAAATTTCATGGGCCTATGGCCCACTGAAAAAATGTTGCGCAACTGGATAAAATACCATTGGAAGCCAAGTGGAGAAGTGGAACTCCACCTAGGTTCAAAAGACTTCTTCACAACAGTCTTTATGAACCTGGAGGAGAGGGATAAAGTCTTTGAGGGGGGCAGGGGGGGGGAGAATATTTCCATGCCTCAATGGGGTTGTACATGCATCCATGAAAGGAAAACTTCTCCCCAGAGAAGGAAACCTTTAAAAGTGTCCCAGTATGGATAAGGCTTTACTCCTTACTGCTAGATTATTGGTTGTCGTCCACCTTCGAAGCCATAGGGAACAAGCTCGAAAAATATGTCAAGACATCGAAAGCTACTCTAAAATGAAGATATACATCCTATGCAAGGATCTGCATAGATATGGATGTTTCGGGGGTGCTCCCGGAAGACATAAGCCTGGAGTTCAGGGATGAAGAATGGATACAAATCATAGACTATGATCAGATCCTATTTCAATGCAGAAGATGTCATGAACATGGAAACCTACTAAGAGAATGCCCTCTTAATAAAAAACAAGAAGTGGAAAACACCAAGCTACAACAGGATGAGGACATTTTTGTGAAGCCAAATCACAAAAGCAGAGGAAACAAAAGACAAGGAAAGGCCCCAACAGGAAGCAACCCGGAAGACAAGAATAGAACAGAAGAAACAGGCAGGCCCAACCAAGGGCAAGAAGGAGGAAAGGAAAAGATGAAAGCTAAGGAAGCGATTGAACAAGCAACTCAAGAGAACACATAAATTCAAAGCAATAAGGGAGAACAGGGAGGTAGTACAAGTCCTATGGAAGGAGGAAACGAATATGCCAACACCCCAATGCAGGAAGAAGACGGAGATCTGGAGATGACACCAAGAGAGGTAGGAACAGAAGACCCAGATCTCAAAGACACTATGGAAAGGGAAGGAATATATCTACCGAACATACTGGAGAAATGGAAAAGGCAGGGAGTAGACAATGTGCCAGTGGAGCAACTCAATCACATTCAATATCTCTTCCTCCTAAGGGAGGAAGCGAAATCCATAGGGATCAAGCACATAAATGGAGAGATATAACACCTGGGAATCAAAACAGACGATGGACAGCCACAACACTCACCCAAGCAAGCACAGAGGAAGAAAGGAAGAAAATCAAATAGCGTAGCCCTACAAGAACTAAGAGCTATGTTGATAAACTCAGGTAAGATTAAAAATCTCTTCCCCAACTCCCCCCACATGTTTAAATGAAGATTATAACATGGAATATAAGAGGCCTAAACAACCCAATAAAGAAACAAATCGTTAAAAATAGACAGAGTAAGGAACAACCTAACCTGTGTTTCATTCAAGAGACAAAATGGAAACAATTAGTAAAAAACACTGGAGTAAGTACAATATGTTGGTTGTTGAAAGCCAACAGATGGCGGGAGATATCCTCACCTTGTGGAAGCCAAAATCGGTGAACCTACTTGCAGCGGAAGCCACGAGACACACACTTTATGTTAACATGCAATTTATAGGGAATATGGCGTAAATTCTATGCACTAATGTGTATCTCCCCCGGGTGATGGAGGAAAAAAGGAGATTTCTCATTGACCTAGAGAATCTAAAGGATCGTACCTGCAACTTCCATTGGATCCTGGCAGGGGATTTCAACATAATCACTACACTCGCTGAGAAGAAAGGGGGAACCAGAAGACTAGATAGAGATGCAGAAGAATTCTCAACTTTCATTGACACAATGGAGCTTTTGGACATCGGGACCAGCAATGGCCAGTTAACCTGGAACAACAAACAACTAGGTCACCACCAAGTAGCCATAAGGATAGACAGATTCTTGGTGTCAAAATCAATCATTTTGCAGGGACTAACTTTGGACTGCAACATCCTCCCTTGGGGGGGGTTAGACCACATGCCAGTTCAACAAGAATCCAATTTTCAAACCACATCGAAGAACACACCATTTAGATTTGAGAAATTATGGATCAACCATCCCACCTTCAAGGAAAACATCAACCAATGGTGGTGGAAGGAACTACCGGACCAAGTGACAAGGATGTTCAAACTTTACAAAAAACTCAAGTACATCAAACAAAAACTCAAGGAGTGGAACAGGGAAGTCTTTGGGAACATAAACCAAGGGAAAAAGAGTATCGAGGACAAAATGAGGAAGCTACAGGAACTGTGCATCGCAAAGAGATACATAGAGGATCGGAAAAAAGATGAGATCTAAATGACCTAGGAATGGGAAGAAAGATGCCAGCAGGAAGAAACTTTGTGGCACCAAAAGTCCAGAATAAGGTGGCTAAAGGAAGGGGAGCTTAATACCAAGTTTTTTCATAGAACAACTATTGCAAGAAGATCCCATAACAAAATCTTAAATATTAGGGATCAGGACAGGATAGAAAGAGAATCCCACCAAGAAATTGAGAATACATTGGTCAACCACTTCTAGGGGATAGCCCAGGAGCCTAACCAAGACAGATATGAGGCCATACAAAGAATAATTCAGCACATCCCCAAGCTGGTCACAGAGCATCAAAATGTTGGCCTAAGCAAACCCATCGCAAAGGAAGAAATTGATCAATTGGTCCAGGAGATGCCCAACGGAAAGGCCCCAGGCCTGGATGGATTCACAGTGGAATTCTTCAAAGCATGTTGGGAAGTGGTTAAACATGATATTTGTGGGGTGGTGTAAGACTCCAAGTGATCGACATCCATCTTGAAAGCTTTAAATGCCACAATGATCACTCTAATCCCGAAAGAAAATGAAGCTAGGACCCCAGACCACTACAGGCCTATAGAATTATGCAATGTAGTCTACAAGATAATCTCAAAAGTCATAGCCAATAGACTGAAGCCACTCCTTCCCTCATTGATTTCATAGGAACAAGCGTGTTTTGTGGAAGGAAGACAAATCCTGGACAATATCATCCACGCCCATGAGATTATTCACATGTTGAAAATCCAAAAGAGAGGGTGGATGATAATCCAACTTGATCTGGCGAAGGATTATGAAAAAATAACTTGGCACTACATGGCTAAGACGTTGGAATATTTTGGGTTTGAACAACACTGGATCAACTAGATAGTCACTATTGTCTCAACGACAAGCTACTCTCTACTAATCAATGGAGGCCTATCCAAAACCTTATGTCCAACCAGAGGCATAATACAAGGGTATCCGTTGTCCCCCTTCATGTTCATTCTAATGATGGAAGGGCTAAGCATAAGCATAAAAAGTGCAACTGCAGTTGGTGAAATAAAAGACATCAAACCTTTTGAAAATTGTCCAACCTCAACACACCAACAGTTTGTTGATGATACCCTACTCCTTGGCACACCCACAGTAAAGGAAGAAAAGGATTTCAAAAGAATATTAGAAGACTTCGGGGAAGCCTTGGGGGCGGAAATCAGCCACTCCAAATCCATGATATATTTCTTCAACACCAACCCAACAATCCAATGAAACTTGGCCAACATTCTGGGGTTTGAGCGTAAAATGCTCCCAACGAAATACTTGGGAATCCCCCTGACAGCAAGAGCCTGCAAAAATGCTACGTTGGAAGGAGTTATCAGAAAACTGTAGGAGAGGGTAAAAAATTGGACATACAGAGCCCTAAACCTGGCCGGAAGGCTTATCCTCACCAAAACGGTTCTACAAGAAATTCTGGTGTATATGATGTCAGTGTTCCCAGCCCCCAAAGGAATATTACAAAATATAAGAGCCATCCAACGAGACTTCCTATGGAGAGGCGCAGAAAATAAAAATAAAGGGGCCCTGGTGGCCTGGGATAAGGTATGTAGACCTAAAAGAAAAGGCGTCCTAGGGTTACAACACCCATATGTAACCAACGAAGCCTACGTGGAAAAGCTCTGGTGGAGATGGCTAAAAGGAAAATCAGTGTCATGGGCAAACCTCTAGAAGGCCAAGTATGCCCCGAACATCAGTGACCAGGAGTGAATTCATTTCATGGGCACAAGGGAGGGATCAACCATCTGGAATATCTCTTGGCGTAATAAGAACTGGATCTAGAAACACAACTTCTGGGAAGTCAGAAATGGTAGAAAAACAAGGTTTTGGGAGGACACATGGCAACAGGAACCTAGAATAGAAAATTCGAACATGGAGGAGCTTCAATAGAAAATGATTGGGCAAGGTAAAACAACCATACATCATTACTGGAAGCAAATGGATGGCAGCGCCAAATGGAGGATCTGGGACAAACTTAATCCACAAAATAGAGCCCAAATCGAAACAATAACGAAAGAGGTGGACGAGGAATTGGGGAAAATGAAAATTGGGGTATCGCAAGAAGAGGACCAATTGAGGTGGGGCAGGAAAAATGGGGGAGAATTCAACTTAAAAGAAGCACGGTATTACAATGTGAGCCATGACCAAGAAAACTCGGGGCAACATTGGGAAAAGATTTGGAAAAGCCCCAAATGGCCAAAAATCAAAATGTTCAAATGGCTAGTTGTACATAACTGAATTCTAACTTGGGAGAATCTCATGAAAAGGGGTTTCATAGGCCCCTCTCGCTGCCATATCTGTCATGTCAAGGAGGAAACAACTAACCACCTCCTCGACGAATGCAGTTACATAGTAGATATTTGGGATTGGGTGGCAGGCATCTTCCACCAATCCAATAGGATTCAGGGGAACATCAACGTAACTATCAACAACTGGAATGAGGGATACAATGAAAATGAAATGGTGAACCTTTGTTGGAATCTAACGTTGGGGATGATCATCTGGGCAATCTGGAAACAACAGAACCGGTGCATCTTCAGGAATGAAAACATACCGGCAGAAAGGATAAAGGAGGCAATAGTCTCTCAAATAAGAGAAACGGTGCAGAGCCGCAACTGCAACACGGAGAAAGCGCAACTCACGGATCAAGACTCAGGTATCCTATATTTTTTCCATTTAAAAGAATGGCGCAACAACATACTTGTAGGGTGAAGCCCGCAACTCCAGATAGGAGCCCGCAACTGGTCTTCCCCTCCGTCAGGGTTCCTCAAACTGAATTTTGACGAGGCGAAAAAAGGAAATCCAAGAGTGGTAGGGGCTAGTGGAGTGATCAGAGACAGCAGTGGTAACATCATCCGATTGTACACTGGGAGCATGGGAAACTCAACCAACAACACGGCGGAATTTGGAGCCTTGGAACTTGGCCTTGAAATCCTAAGTCGAGAAAGGATGACAAACACCATCGTGGAAGGTGACTCCACTTTGGTTATCAACACAGTGAAAAGACTCCAAAATGGCACCAGAGTGAGCAAGGTTCAGCGCCACTGGCGCCTTGCACACTCCCTAGAGAAAATCCAAGAAGATCTGAGAACTTTGAATACAGTGGAGTTGCGCTGGGTGTGCAAGTCAGCAAATGCTCTAGCGGATAGGATCGCCAACGAGGGGGTCAGCAAGGAAGGCCTAGAACTAGATGATACCTAGATCAACATTCTGAGCGGGCAACTCAAAACAGACTGCAACCACCTTGCGGAAAAAGATTGTGAAGGTAGTTTAATCATGGAAGGTCACATCGAGGAGGACATCGCAAGGCCTCTCAGAAGGTACGATGGCTCTAGGAAGAATAGGAGTGCCTAACACAATGCCTCCAATTATCATGCAAGATAACAACAAGCAGGAGACGGACGGCCGGAAGCAAGGCCATTATGCCAGTAAGAGGTGTGGGGAAATCATGAGTGAAAGGCCAGGCAACAAGTCGCATGCAACGAATGATGTAAGGCATGAGGGGATGATGATAACCAAGATCGATCCACCTGGCCAAGTACAGGTACGGAGAGAAGCCCATTCGGATCACAAGCGAGCAAGGGCAGTGATCGCATAAGGACAAAGGATGACCCATCATGATCATACGAGCCTTAACAGGAGAACTGACAAAAGCGCTCATCACCGCGAGAAAACCAAGACTGAAAGGACAGGCTCACAGAGGGGAAAGGTCAATAAGAAGATCGATAGCAGTAATATATGCATTCAGAAGGAGTGCAACAACAGGGATTATTACAGAGTCAAGGGAAGGGAAAGGGAGATTACCTGTAAAGTGAGGCACATGCCGAGTAACCAGAACAGAACTTGTGGCAGGCAAAGAAGGATGGCGCGTCTAAAGAAAACGCATAGGAAAAGGAACCCCCCTGGGAAGGAAGTCCTGAACAGTTCACGGCGGGGAACAAGAATGAAACAGGCAGCGAAAGAGGTGGAGGACACCTTTCAAAATCTGGTTGCGCCGAAGGGAAAGGAAACCATCACCTAGTGGGAAAAAGAATTAAAGAACAAGCGCAAAGGTAAAGCGCGAGAAGCATTGGTATAGGAAGTGGACTGGGTAACTGATCTGGGGGCCATGCAACCCAAAGAAACCCTCTACCATAAAACAATGGAGATGGCCTGGCTAACTAAGATGATGATCGGGAAAGTGATGTCAGATAGGGAAGAAGCCAGGCAAGAGGATAACAGGGAAAACAAGACAATGTTGGACGAGATCATGCGTCAGATCAGTACTCTGGAAACTATTACCAAACTATTAGTAGAGGTAGAGAAGGACCAAAAAGGCAAGTTGGAGCGGTTGGCAGCCCAGTTCCACCTCTACCTATGCTATTTCCATCACATGGATATCACGCCTATTGATGGACACGATACACCAGCTCAAATCAGGAAGACTCGCATGACCTCCCAAAAGGAAGATAACAAGAGCCATGCGGATGGCAAGAAGGAGCACCCCCAGGTGCAGAAACACTTCATAGTTCTAGATTAATGGTTTGTTAGTCTGCAAGCAGGAAGACCAGGCTTTGTCAAGTTAGCTCAGATATCCTTCACGCTCTGGTTTAGGGTGATGTTTTAGTTTCTTCTTTTATGTATGTGTTTTTTCTCAAACTGAACATGGAAGGTCTGGTCTGGTTTCCCTTGGTGGCAGACCAGGACCACCCCTCGTTACTATCAACTTGCACAACTAGGGACCCCCTGGTTTGGTTTCCTTCTAAGTGGACTAGGATGCCCACTTTTATATCATAATCTTTTCAGTAATATAGATTCATACACTCACTTACAAAAAAAAAACATGACACATGGTGCCAAAAAAATAAATAAAACATGAGAATAATACTTTATTTTCTCAAATAACTTATTTATATACATAACATGTGTGAGTCAATCTTATCACTTATCCCATCATGGACCCAAAGCTTCCTTTTCCTTAATAAAATAAAGCATGAAAATAATACTTTGTTTCCTCAAATATAGTCATAACATGTATTAATCTTGTCACTTATCCCACCATGGACACCAACTCCATTTTCCCTATGTGATTAGTTCACTCTTTATTATTATTCTAATAGATTTAAAGAATTAAATCATAATATTTTTACACATGCAATGCTTTTCACCACATTATCAAGGTATATTTCACTTCATCTCTTAATTACACCAAAGGTGTTTATAAGGGGAGGTTTCTCTCCGAGCTTTCGTCATCTGTCCATATCCTATGGACGCACGACACGTGTTCAGATTTCCGTGCTAATAAATTTTATTGTTTTGTGCGTGGATTTTATTTTAGTTTAATTCATTCATATTGAATGGGACCTCGTGGACAAGAACATGTTGCATCAACGAAAGGTGGCGATGTTATGTGGTGTCCCATGGGAAGATGCATCTCTTTTACTTTCCTTGTTTTGGATCTACGATGGCAGCAGGCTCATGCTGAAGCGCTGGAGGCTGGCTTTTAACCCGGACACTGAATACTTTCATCTTAGACATCTCTGGGTTTTACTTCCGGGCCTCCCTCTTTACCTCTGGAATGAAGAGGCTCTCAGGGCGATTGGGGACTCACTCGGAAAGTTTATAGCACTCGACACTAATTTACTGGCCAGTACCTCCAGAAAAATGGGAAAAATCCTGGTGGAGTTGGACACATCAACAGGTTTGCCGGAAACCTTGGAGATCTCTTGGAGAGGTCGGAAGATTTTACAGCCCCTGTACTACCTCGGGATCCCTTTCCGCTGCAACATCTGTCGTGCGACGGGACATCTTCGCCGCTCTTGTCCGGGTAAGTCTTCACTGGAATACTCTGAAGAGAGTGATCTCCTCCTTAGCCCTCCAGACTACATGGATCCTGACCCCTCCCTTGACTTTCTGGAGGTGTCCCCCTCTCGCCCAGTTACTCCTTCAGCGGATTCACCTCTACACTTAGTTAGTCGAGTCTGCCCTACCTTTTTCTCTACTTTGTCAGAGGCAGAAAAATCCACCTTTCAAAGCTTTCCTTGGCTTACTAGTAGAGCCACAGATCCGACTAGCTCCCGGGACAAAGTGACTCTTAATACTCCTGACAGCCTACCGCAGACAACAGTCGCCTCTCCCCTGATCCCTTCATCGCCTACGATACCTATTTCTCCTCCCTCTATTGAGATCGAAGTCCTATCCTCGGAGCCCCCAGGCTTCGCACAGTCGGAAGACGTGGATCCTACTCTTCTAGATGCTTTGGCCTCATCGACCTCGCCCTCTTTTATACCAAGTATTGACCCAAAACTGGCTATTTATAGGGGCAAAGAACTCATCAGTCCAGGGGTTGAGGCTGGGAGATCTTCCTCCTTGGGACATGTCAAAGTTACTAATTCACTACCTTGGTCGAGAGGCATTGGCACAGATATCTCACCGCTCCACACGAGAAGCTCCAGGAAACAAAAGGAGAGACAGAACTTCGTTCAATCCGGTTCTGACCTACAGATTCAAGATGGAAAGGCCCTTAGAGCACTCAAGGCCTTAGCACGTACTAAATAGTGATAGTGCTATCCCTGAATATTCGAGGGACTGGAGGCACTCTCAAGGCTGCCTCTTTCAGAAGACTTCTGGAGCAAACAAAGCCAGATATAATATTCCTTCAAGAAACGCTTTCGGATGCACAAAAATCCAGGGATTTTATGTATCTTTTTCGTCCAACCTGGTTTACTGTGGCCGTTAGTTCCACTGGTAACTCCGGGGGTTTACTAGTGTCTTGGGAGCCAAGTGATTTTGATCTAAGACCCTCATTGACTGCAGGTGGTATTCTATGTATGGGTCGTTGTCTAGCTTCTTCACGGGAGATTGCTCTTCTTAACTTATACGGCCCATGCTCGGACCGAAATCGATTCTGGTCGCATCTCGCCGACAGTGGTATTCTCTCCATCCCCTATCTTGTTGTTGGTGGAGACCTCAACATTATCTTATCAGCCAACGAGAACTGGGGAGGCAGCTTTGTGCCGGGGGCCACCGAAGACTTTTACAAGTATGTTTTTGACTCCAACAAACTGACTGATATCTTACCTGATCAACTTGTTCCCACTTGGAGGAATGGAAGATCGGGGCCAGCCGCCATTGCTAGAAGGCTCGATAGGTTCCTTGTTGCCGATGAATACTTGTCCTCCACTGTTTTACCGACCTCGTGGGTTGAACACCCTTTCATCTCGGACCACGCTCCCATTTTATTACAGCTGAGACCTCCAGACAGGATTTGCTCGTCACCTTTCAAGTTCACCCATAATTGGACAAAAGAGTCGGACTACAATGATTTGGTTGCTAAAGTTTGGAGCGACCCCTGTTTTCTCACAGAAGATAATGCACAGCGGCGACTTGTATGGAAATTAAAAGCTTTGAAGGACACCACCAGATCGTGGTATCATGCTCAGAAAAAAAACGAACAGGCCCGTCTTGTCTCGCTGGAAAGTGAGATCATTCAAGCTATCAAACATTCGTCTACTTTTTCATTAACTACAGAGGAGGCCGATAGACTAAAATCGCTCGAGGCTGATAGAAACTCTATACTTTGCTCTCATGAGGACGCTTGGAGGCTCCGGAGCAGAGCCACTTGGCTTAAAAGCGGCGATACCAACTCAAAGTATTTTCACAATGTTGCAAGTTTCAATAGACTTAAAAAATGTATTTGGTCCATAAATAGAGGCGGGTTGGATATCATACATGGACAGGAGGCATTAAAGTCAGAAGCAGTCGGTTTTTTCAAACAACTTTACATTGCACAGAACAGCCACAATTTTCCGGAAAAATGCTACACAGTCGGTTTATTTCCTTCGATTGTTTCTGAAGAGGAAGCTGACACCCTCTACGCACCAGTTTCATTGCCGGAGATAAAAGACATTCTACAAAAATTCAAGAAGGAAAGGAGCCCTGGGCCTGACGGCTAGACGTCAGAATTCTTTCTTCACTTCTTCGAACTGGTGGGCGAGGACCTACTCCAAATGGTTGAAGATACACGCATCAGGGGTAAGGTAATTGGGAGTCTCAACTCCACCTTTTTGGTTTTAATCCCTAAAAAACTACACCCTCTAGACTTCAATGATTACCGGCCAATATCACTCTGTAATCTTGTTTACAAGATTATATCCAAAGTAATCTCTAACAGAATTAAGCCTTTTTTACATAGATGTATCTCAGCTGAGCAGCTGGGCTTTTTAAATGGTCGAAGAATCCAAGATGCAGTTGCTACTGCTCACGAGTGCATACATAGCATACAGCATAATAAGTTAAAAGCGCTCGTTTTGAAGCTAGATATCACAAAAGTCTTCGATAACATCGACTGGGAATTTCTTAGATTAATTCTCTTCTCTGTGGGTTTTGGTGAAAAATTCATTCAATGGATACTCTCATGTGTTTCAAATGCCAACTTTGTTGTATTAATCAACGGAGAGCCTTCTAGCTTTTTCAAGAGTGAAAGGGGCCTCCGACAGGGGTGCCCCCTTTCCCCCTATCTATTTATCCTCATCATGGAAGCTCTCAGCCTCCTTCTTTCCAAAAGAATCGAAGAACACCTTCTCACCGGCCTAAAGATTTCAACCTGCATTAATTTAATCCACCTTATGTTTTGTGACGATGTTCTCATTCTCATGAGCGTTGACCTGGGGGAATGGCTGGTCCTAAAAGATACTTTACAGCTCTTTAGTCTTGCCTCGGGGCTGTCCCTAAATTATACAAAATCAACAGTACATTTTTGGGGCATTACAGATACAGAACTTCAGCAACTAAAGGACATCATCCCCCTTCCTTTCATCAGTCTTAGTGAAGGTTTTACTTATCTTGGATACCAGCTAAAGATGGGATCTTCCACTCCATGTGACTGGCAGTGGCTTGTGGCACTTTATGAAAAAAAAATCAGTTTCTGGTGTAATAAATGGCTGTCGATTGGCGGCCGTTTTATACTGGTCAAGTCGGTCCTGGAAGGACTAGCTGTTTACTGGATGTCTCTGGAGCGTTTACCAGCAAAAATTATTCACACCCTTCGGAGACTCACTTACAATTTTTTATGGAACGATCTAATCAACAAGCG
>ML784440.1:677819-696479 GCA_009831015.1 Picea engelmannii
TATATATATATATATATATATATATATATATATATATATATATATATATATATATACATTTCAATGGATTTTTTATTATTCCTTTTTACAAAAAAATAAAAATAAGCTATTGTTTTCCAAGGAAATTTTAATTTTTTTTCATTTCTTTTTATCTTTTTTTGTTTCCCACCTTTTTATTAAGGTTTTTTTTTTAATTTGGGTTTTGAATATATTTTTTAAATGTGTTTTTTTCTTCATTAAAAAAAATTGTGAAGATTTTTTCCTTTCTCTCTATTTATGTTTTAATGTAAATTAAAAAAAAAGTTAGTAAATAAATTTTCAAGTGACCATTTAGGATCCAATTTTGGATTTTTTATTTGCATGGGGATTTGTAGTCAAGGTCGCAGTTTCAATTAGGTCATAATTAGCTGCAATTTTAATGTTTAGAAAAAACATTTTTATTTAGGTAGGGTCATGTTTTTATTTAGGTGTTGATTTTAAGGTTTTTCTAAACAATTGTTTTATTTTTTAAGACCATGTTTGAAAAAAGTTGTAATTTTGACCCGGTTAGAAAAATGGTGCTACCAGTAGCACCACTTTTGATTTGGGGGTTGATTTTAAATTTTTTCTGAGCAACCATTTGATATTTTAAGCCCATTCTTGAAAAAAGTTGTAATTTTGACCTGACTGCAAAAAATGGTGCTACCAGTAGCACCACTTTTTGATTTGGGGGTTGATTTTCATGTTTTTTTATGCAAAAATATGGGTTTTAAGGGCTGGAGTTCTCATTTTGAGGTCACAGTTCTCATTAAGTTAGTAAATTTGTTTTCCCTATATATATATATGACTGAAATAAATCCATTCAAAGGAATGAAAAGAATTTGAAATGTCCTTCAATAAGGAACCAAGCCTCAAATCTACCACTATTGTTTTTTTCTTTGCCCAGGCAATTACAAGTTTGGAGTCACCCAACACCTGTAGCTTTTTTAACCCATTTTTCACTAAGGCCTCCAATAAGGTTCATAGAATTTGAGTATGTAGGTTTCCATAGTTATTCATAATGTTAGAGCAATTTCTAGATAAACATTGTGTATGAGGTTTTTAAAACATCTAACGTTTTGAGTGGACACTCCACCCATCATCGGGGACATTTGAATCTAACATGTTTGAAACGGGTGCTAAGGTTTGTATTTAAAGAGAAATTGGGATGTGGCTATTGAGGAAAGGAATAAGGAGAAATTGGTCGTTGAGCTCAATTATTATTAATAAAGAGGTAAAATGATCATTGAGATCAAATAATGATGTAGAAAGAATATTGAGAATAAAATAGTATTAACGGCTTTTGAAATTATTGAAGAAATGAATGTTATGATAAATGATTAATAATAAAATAATCAAAATTATTTTGATAATATTGATGATAAATGATAAAATAGTGATAATAAAGAGAAAGAATAAAAAATGGATATAACATAGACGTAAATAGGGTTTAATAAAGAATATGATACAAAGGGATCATCCTTATCACTTGTGGTTTACAATATCGTTATGTAACATTTTGAGTCCTTAGCCTTAAACAATTTCCATATCATACCCAAATGTTGGTTTCGGTTTGCATATGAACCTTTGTTATTTGGCCTTATGGCCTTTCCAACCTAACCTCTTTCTTTCATCAACTTAACAGTCTCTTTCATCACATCCAATTTACTATGGAAACCCAAAAGGACAATTATATTCCCTTCTTGGATGTTCTTATCTCTCATCTTCTTGATGGATCCATTTCCCACCAAATTTACAAGAAGAAGACCCATGTTGATAGATACCTCCATGCCAATTCCCACTATCATTCAGCTCAAAAATCTATTGTCCTTAAAACCATGACTACTCGATCCTACCACATTCCCACCCCTCAATTCCTCGCAAAGGAGAAATCCCACCTAACCAAGGCCCTTTTGTCCAATGGCTACTCTCTCTCTCTCAAATCAACCAAACCTTTCCCTTGGCCAACAAACCTAAACCTAAATTATTCTCCTCCTCCCCTCCTCATTCTCACATCACCCTTCCTTATAACCAAGGCACCACCAATCTTATCTCAAAAATCTTCGCTAAGAAAAATATCAAAACCATTTTCAAACCATTTAAAACCCTAAAACAATTTTCTAGGACTACTAAAGACAAATCTGACCCGATGCTTGGACCAGGATTTTACCAAATTCCTTGCTCCTATGGAAAATCTTATATAGGACAAATTGGTAGATCCTTCAAATCCCATATTAAAGAGCATATAAATGATACCACCCACAACCGTATCTCCAAATCATCTATTGTTGAACACTCCTTCAAATCCAAACCCCTCATTAGTTTTGACCAAACCAAAATTCTGACATATGCCCCTTATTACTCCTCTCACCTCATTCGGAAAGCTCTCAAAATTGAAAAACATCCTAATAATTTTAATTGCAAGGATGGCTACAAACTTAGCCAATCCTAGAATCCCACCATACATCACCTTGAACATTAGACTTCATTTTCATTCGCTTGGTTTGACTCCCTCTTTTCTTGTCCTCGCAATATATTTTTTCCCTTTAGTGTCATCTTTTCGCTGAAGCACCTTACATTGGTGTTTTCTCTTTGCCTCTTCAATTTAACTCTTTGAATTTATTATCATTACTTTTATCCTATATTAAATCTTCATCAATTCCTTATTCTATTATTAATCAACCCTCATTTCTTCATTAGTTTCAACAACTTGCATTACTTTATTGTCCTCACAACTCAATTTCCTTTATTATTATTGGATCTTGTATGTTTAAGTTCGGGTCTATCCCTAATCTCATGGATTAATAATTGATCTAAGCTTGTCCTCCCAGTATTTTTTCCCTTTTAATATCATAATATCTTTGTTCTCTTTTTAATTCTTTTACTTCTCCATATATTATTTCAACAACATTATTAATTATGTAGCAATCTTATTTATCTATATTTTTATTTATCTATCGTAACAATTTACAATCATAACTTTATTATATTTCACATCCTTTCTTAATTGATCTATTCTTTTCTCACCGGCAACAATTGATTTAATCATGTCTTTGCCTTCTATTTGTTCCATTTGTCTAAACATGTGAAGTAAAGCAATGCATACATATTATCCTAAGCAAAACATAAATTAATCAATGGCCCATACACACAGTACACAAAGATTTACGTTGGAAACCCTTAACCAAGATAAAACCAGCCTTCATTGGTGTCGCACCTTTCAACTCTTCATTGTATTAATTTCACCATTCACAGTATAATATATACAATATTTTAGGTATTTCGTAGCTACCAAAACCTTAATCCCTTAATCCGGGATTAATTTAGAAAACCGCTAAAAATAGAAAAATCCGCTAAAATCGTCAGACGCAGTTGTCGAATTTGACGTGCCCACACACACACATGCAAAGAATATAACACATACCCAAAAAACAACATTATTAATTATGTAGCAATCTTATTTCTCTATATTTTTATTTATCTATCGTAACAATTTACAATCATAACTTTATTATTTTTCACTTCCTTTCTTAATTGATCTATTCTTATCTCATCGGTAACAATTGATCTAATCATGTATTTGCCTTCTATTTGTTTCATTTGTATCATATTCTTTATTAAAGCCTACTTACATCTATTTTATATCCATTTTTTATTCTTTCACTTTATTATCACTATTTTATCATTTATCATCAATATTATCAAAAGAAATATAATTATTTTATTATTAATCCTTCTTCATAACATTCATTTCTTCAATAATTTCAAAGTTGTTAGTACTATTTTATTCTCAATATTCTTTCTACATCATTATTTGATCTCAACAGTCATTTTATCTCTTTATTAATAATAATTGAGTTCAACGACTAATTTCTCCTAATTCCTTTCCTCAACGATCACATCCCAATTTCTCTTTACATGCAAAACTTAGCACTCATTTCAAACATGTTAGCTTCAAATGTCCCTGATGATGGGTGGAGTGTCCACTCAAAAACTTGGACATTTCAAAAACCTCATACACAATGTTTGTCCAGAAATTGCTCTAACAAGGTCCATAGACCAATAAATTGTGTTTTGTTATTAGAACCCCTCCCAGACACATACCTAATATGAATGTACTGGCACTGATTTATGAAGAGAACAACCCATACCCCACATGAATGAGGGTAGCCTTGGCTAGCTCCATCAAAAAATCTGCAAGGGATGTCATAATTCATATCTAGCATCGTCAAGACCCTCAGTTTTTTATCCTTTGGTTCCACCAAGAATTCCTTTGAAATATTTGAAATTAGACCGGCTATGATAATCAGAGGTATGTCCTCATTCCTTAATATTCTAAAGTTGTGTTCCCACCATAATCCAAAGACCAACATACAAGGAAATCCTTCAAACTTTTTAACATATTTATCCACCAGCGAGCTTCTAAGACAATCCTCTAGCCTCAAGTTTGTCCAAGTATATTTCATCTTAAATTCTATAGAAAGGATATTAAACACTTTCACTCCATAAGGACACCATATGAAAAATATAAGAAGAATATTCAACATGAGATTTACATAATGCACACCTGCTAGGACCAACCCATACACATTCAATACCAAATCCAAAGGGTAATTGTGCATTTCAGATAGGCGTTAAGCTTCCAAAGTGTGCCTCGCCACCATTGTTTTTCTCCTGTGAACTTTGCCTCCATGCACACTTGGTAAACCAACTTCCTTAGTTGTCGATACCAGTCTTCTATGGAAAATCCATAAAAATACTTTGGTTTCATGACCCTTCCCCAAAGAGACGAGTTGTGAGTAAGTTGTTGGAAAGTTGGTTATCATTGATTTCAACCCTAGAAGAATCCCCGGAGCAAGTTTGGAAGAATCTAGAAGTGATGGTTGTACTCGAATAAGTCTCCAAAGTGGTGCGTAGATTTAAGCATGTCCCTCATGGGAAAATGCTTTGAAGAAGTCTACAAGAAGCCTTGAAAATATGGTTAATTGGTTAAGTGGTTAAGAACCCCTAGAGGTGTGGTCATGAAGCCCAAAGTTGATTGAAGAAAAAGAGTATGAAATTTAAAATGTATGAAAAATATCCATTGATTGATAGTCCTCATCAAGTCATCTCCAATAGTAGGTGGCATGTCATGTGGTTCCTCACGGTTGAGTATTTATACCCTCTTAAATATGAAGCCATGAAGTATGGTCAAGAAGCCCTGAATCTAAGGTCAAGAAGTTATAATTTGGCCCTAAAATCAAGTAAAGAGAAAAAGTTGTTGCAAACATGAAGTTACAAGTTGGAACAAGGTCAAGTAACGAAGGTACTTGGAAGGGTATAAATACACATTAAGAACCTCTCATTTTCATCATTCAATCTTGTGATCTCTTCGAACAATCTTGGCAGCAAATTTCAGAGGGTATATGAAATGAAGAAGGGTGAAATTCCAAGGGAAGATGAATTCTTGTGATGATGTGTTCTAAGGTATGTTTTTTAAAGGTCATCTTACCATTTTTTCTATAACGTGTTTTCTAGAATTATTTAGATAGTGAAACTTGGAGGTTGTTGAGAATACATATCAAGTTATTGTTGATGCTTGAATCGGCCAGGACTGAAACGACAACCTCATGAGGACATTAGTCCCCCTTCGTTTTTAGAGAGGTGGTTCTCCTCTTTGGCTAAAAGATATATCTTTAAATATCTTGGATTAGGGAGAGTGCTAGGCAGCAAACCCCAAATATTTATTGATTGGATTTATATGAAAATGGTTCTACAATAACCCAATATGATCTTTATATGCATCAAAAGTCTTTTTACAATAAGAAAAGATTGAAGGAGGGTTTCAACATCAGAATTAAATTTTGATCAACATCACACACAATCTTCTTAATAGAATATAAATGCGTCAATATATTCTTCATGGGAAATAGGAGAGAATGATTTGATCATCTCAAAGAATATTAATAGAGTACTGCAATTAGTAAAAAAAGAGAAATTGATAGGTCAACCTCAAATATCTCATACATAAAACTCAAAGTTACAAGATACAGTCAATATCAACCCCAAAGCAATTCTTTGTGGAGTTTATTCATGAGAAATTTTCTTCATTACCAAAAATTTGACAGCCATGTATGTGGTTGCAAATACTCCATGACCATACAAGAACATTTTGTAGAATATTACAAGAAAAACACTCAACAACTCAGCCTTGTGCCCAACTCTGAGATTCAAGCATAAAGCTATGAGAAGTGGTGTAAAAGAATAGAAAGAATGGAGAAGATGAATATTTTTTCCTTTTGATCAGAAGCTTAATTGTGTATCCATGGTTGTTCCCTCTTCTTCCTATGATATTCTTCCCTACCCCTCTCACAATACTGATTATTGGAACCTTTGATGAAGCCTCTCTTCTCTTTTTAAGAAGAGATTTTCTAACTACTTGAGTAGTTAGGGTTTTCTTCCTCTCTTGAAATTCCCATACAATTTTCTTATTGAAACATTATGTTTAATTAGTGCCCCATTAATTCCTAATTAATGAAATTGTATCATCAATATACACATATCTAAAATGGGTCCCTTTCCCTTTTTAATAAAATTTTTAAATAAACTTGTATTTTTACAATTTAATTAATTTCCCATTTAAAATAGGAGGACCGTGTTTTAATTTTATAGGAATGATAATCAAATTTTTAGCCATGGAAATCACTTCTTATGTGATATTAATCATATTATTTTTCCAACGATATAAATTTTGTGCAAATCCCTCGCCCGGGTCTGAAGATATGAGCTCGTCAAGTTGAGTTGTCACGCAGGCCCATTAAAAATGAAGTTGTATGATATTTTAATTTTTGAGAAAAATTTGTCTACTTTCAACACTTGAAACCTATACCACCATCTTCTACGTCGAAATATATTTCCAACGGTATAAATTTTACGCGATTATGACACCCAGAGCTCAACTAATGGCCTCTGCAAGTTCAACACTCAGCCACCGTCGATCAAAATTGATGGGAAAATGTGGGCCCTTGGATGAATTTCGTGCTTCCCTTCATAAAATTCAAACTTTTGGTTTAAAATTCTATCCCACATGCATTGATATATCATATTCTTCATAATATATAATACTACGTGTTTGATACACTTAGCAAGAAACACGAGAAGAGAAGAAAGTATGGAGCTTGGAGGATTCGACCCTTGGAAAGTTGTCGAATAAAATAATAATTTTTTGGAATCTCGTCATTGTCCACCTCATGCCATGTCATAAATGAGTCACACATATGTGTCATCATGGGAATGGTCCACACCATCGCCACATGTCATCACACATTTTTCTTCCATGTGTCACGATTCTCAGCTTACCATGTGTCATCATTTGATTGGTTTCCATTTCACTGTCATGTGTAACCACTTAACATTTTCCACTTGTCACCGCATGATTGGTTGCCACATGTCATGAACTCATTAATTTCCATCTGTCATATTCTCATTGGTTGGTTTTCATGCCTTCGAATAGCTTTGAGAATTTGGCTAAGTGTGGGAGATGGGACAAGAAGGGATGAGGGAGAGGTGGGTGGAGGGTTTGCAGGTTCGCATGGGTGAGGAAAGGGAGGTAAGTGAATTTAACCATGAAATTTTTCTGAACCCTCCAACCCATGAACCCATGTTTGGACGAGTTATCCAAAGAAACTAAGTATAGAATGGCAGTCGGTTGGACTCATGAGAATCAGAAGAATGGCACATTTGGGAACCCGGGATCCGTAATGAGAACAAAAGTTAAGTGGTATTCGAAGTGTAGAATGCAAAAGTTGAAGTGCAATGTGAAGGCTATGGAAAAGAGAAGGATGAGGGCTCAAACCCGTGAACCCCCGAAACTGAAAAAATGGATAAGTGTTAAAACATACTTATGAGATAAGAAAGTGGGTGGAAATGAAGGCCCACCAACCCGTGAACCCGCAAATTCATAAAACATTCTAAGTGTTAAAGTTTTGAATGAGAAGGGAGGTAAGGGGAGAAATGTAGGCATCAGAGGTAGAGAGTGTAATATGTAGATAGCGGGTTGGAAAGTGAGTGAATGCATGAGTCTTCCAACCCGCGAACCTGATGAGGAGATGAAGGAAAAGTCCCAAAAACGTCTAAGTGTAAAGACTAGTGGAGCATATGGAGAAGAGTGGTGAAAAGAGAAAAATGGTTAAGTGTGGAGATGGAAGGTGAGGGAAATAAGTGATGAGAGTACTTCATAATTGGAAAATGGAGAGGAGAACACGATACTTAGAAAATTTCTTCATGATCTCATATTTGGACCTTTAGACCATATCTTGAATAACTTAGGCATACGGAAACGGATTTTTTATCCGAAAAGTGCATGATGAAGATGAGACTGAAGGTTGCAAAGTGAACTTATAAAAGTTCGAAAAATGTCTTCTTTTGATATCAAGTATTTTACTAATCCAAAAGCGGGAAAATATAGATGACCAAAGTTTTGTCAACAACTGGCTCCAACTGCGGGATAGTGACCCCTTGTGGGTTACTGTGAACACCAGAATCTCAAGACCACCTACCTTCTCCATTGAGATATGGAGTCATATTCAAAATGAACTCTTATAATTCTTCTTCTTTCATGGAGTTATCTTCAAACTTCAATACAAAGACTGCCTTATTATGCAAAACTAAACTGAAGAAACAAAATATATACATGCATGATCTACCTACCCTAACTTACTTGAAAGAAAGGGGAACCTTAGGTATAGGCGGATTTCCAATGGAGCCATTTGAGCATCCAAGTGAAATGGGCTCCAATAGTAAAAAAAGGATTGGGGTTGCTGCCAATAAATCAAGAGCATGAAAATCAGGAGCATGCCCAAAATGTACCACAATGGGATCGAGCAATGTGTGAAGAAGACTTGTTTGTGTTGGTGGGATAACAATACTTTCAAACCAATATTCAATATAATCTACTCTTGGCTCCCCCAGAGTGATGTTATCTTCAATAAAATGAGAAATTTCTTTCTTTAAAACATTCTCTTTTTCTTCTTTTTCCACATTCAAGATTATTGTTTCATTGGCGATGTCTTGGAAATGTTCTTCTTCTATGCAATGGATATCTTCTTTGTTCTCAAAATTATTTTCTTCCACCAATTCTTTTTTATTTTGGATAAATTATTCTTGCATATTTGGTGGAGACTCTTTAATTTATTCCTGATATGGAGTATATGGATGTTGATATCCTTTTCTTGGTCTTTGGAATTCTTTGCTTCATTCTCAGCAACAATATTTGATTCAGAAAAGTCTTGCAGTGTTTCATGATATTCTTCTTATGAATCATTCATTTCATCTTTTTGTGTCCATGTGGGAGAGGGTGGGTGGACAACAACATAAGGAATGAATTCTTCAAAAAACAAAGTTTCTATCACATCCCAACTGGTAATGGTTTATGGCGGAAATGAACTATACCATTCAAGAGCATTCCCACGTAGAGTTTGCAAGAATAATCTACATATAACATTATCTTTAGTGAGATTTAAAATTTATCATGCACATTGGAATCTAAACAAATGTTTCTCTGCATCCTCCAAAGCATTCCCAAAGAATGTAGAAAATTTTTCCATAGAAATATTGGGCATCTGAAAATTTTCTTCTGGTAGCTTTAAAGGGCCTCTATGTAGTCGCCTTCTTCTTTGAGCAATTGCTCCTTTTGATGGATATCTTGAAACCATTGATGGGATTGATGAATAATATAAAATAGCATTATGACATGAATAAAATCCTTCATTTTGAGTTTCCAATGGAGTTTCCAGGGAGTTCATTCTCCCGAACCTTTGGTGCTTCTCGTTTATTTTTGAAATTACAAAAAAGGTGAGCCATGCTTAAAATAAGCAGCAATTTTCTTGAATCTTATTTTCGAAACTTTGAGCCATGGAGATTTTTGGTTCCTCAAATATCTTGAAAATAAATTGGTCCCCAGTATGGTCACCAAAAATGTTGACGCTTGAATCCGTCGGGACCGAAATGGAAACCTCATGAGGACATTAGTCCCGCTTCATTTTTAGAGAGGTGGTTCTCCTCTTTGGCTAAAATATATATCTTTGAATATCTTGGATTAGGGAGAGTGCTAGGTAGAAAACCACAAATTTGTATTGCTTGGATTTATATGAAAATGGTTCTTCAATAACCCAATATGATCTTTATGTGCAGCAAAAGTATTTTTACAATAAGAAAATAATGAAGGAGGTCTTCAACGTCATAATTAAATTGTGATCAGCGTCACACACAATCTTCTTAATAGTATATAAATGCATCCATATCTTCTTCATGAGAAATAGGATAGAATGATTTGATCATCTCAAATAATTTTAATAGAGTAATGCAATTAGTAATAAAAGAGAAATTGATAGGTCAACCTCAAATATGTCATACTTAAAACTCAAAGTTACAAGATACAATCAAGATCAACCCCGAAACAATTCTTTGTGAAGTTTATTCATGAGAAATGTTCTTCATTACAAAAAAATTGATAGCCATGTTTGTGGTTGCAAATACTCCATGATCATACAAAAAATTATGTAGAAGAATACAAGAAAAACACTCAACAACTCAGCCTTGTGCCCAACTCTGAGATTCAAGCATAAAGCTATGAGAAGTCGTCTAGAAGAAAAGAAAGAATGGAGAAAATGGATATTTTTTTCTTTTGATCAAAAGCTTTATTATGTATCCATGGGCGTACCTTCTTATTCCTCTAATATTCTTCCCCGCCCCTCTCACAATATTGATTATTGGAACCTTTGATGAAGCCCCTCTTCTCTTTTTAAGAAGAGATGTTCTAACTACTTGAGTAGTTAGGGTTTTCTTCCTCTCTTGAAATTCTCGTACAAGTTTCTTCTTGAAACACTCCATTTAATTAGTGCCTCATTAATTCCTTATTAATGAAATTATATCATCAATATATACATATATAAAATGGTTCCCTTTCCCTTTTTAATAATTTTTTTTAAATAAACTTTTATTTTCACTATTTAATTAATTTCTCATTTAAAATAGGACTTTGTTTTACTTTTCTGGGAATGATAATCAAATTTTTATCCATGGAAATCAATTATAATGTTATTTTCATCGTATTATCTTTCCAACTATATAAAATTTTCTTAAGTATGTCTCCTGGATCTCAAGATATGAACTCGTGAAGTTGAGTTGTCACATAGGCCCATTAAAAATGCAGTTGTATGATATTTTAATTTCTGAGAAAAATATATCAACTTTCAGCACTTAAATCATATACCACCATCTTCTACGTCAAAATACCTTTCCAACGGTATAAATTTTACACGATTATGATGCCCGGAGCTCAATTTATGGCCTCCGCAAGATCAACACTCAGCCATCATCGATCAAAATTGATGGACAAATGTGGGCCCTTGGATGAATTTTGTGCTTCCCTTCCTAAAATTTGACTTTTTGGTTTAAAATTCTACCCCACATGCATTGGGATAATATATTCTTCATGGTATATGATACTAAGTGTTTGATGCGCTCAACAAGAAACAGGAGAAGAGAAGAAATTATGGAGCTTGGAGGATTTGGCCCTTGGAAAATTGTCAAATAAAAGAAAAAAAAATTGGAATCTAGTCATCGTCCACCTCATGCCATGTCATCAATGATTCACACCCACGTTTCATCACATGAATGGTCCACATAATCTCCATGTGTCATCACACAATTTTTTGCCATGTGTCATTATTCCCAACTTACCATGTGTCATCATTTGATTGGTTTCCATGTCACTTCCATGTGTAACCACTTAACATTTTCCATGTGTCACCACATGATTGGTTGCCACATGTCATGACCTCATTAATTTCCATGTTTCATATTCTCATTCGTTGGTTTTCATGCCTTGGAATAGCTTTGATAATTTGGCTAAGTATGGGAGATGGGACAAGAGGGGATGAGGGAGAGGCAGGTTGGAGGGTTTGTGGGTTCGCGGGGGTGAGGGGAGGGAGGTGAGTGAAGTTAACCATGAATGTTTTGTGAACCCACCAACGTGTGGTTGGACGAGTGATCTAAAGAAACTAAGTATAGAAGGGTGGTCAATTGGACTCACGAGCATCAAAAGAATGGGACATTTGAGAACCTAGGATCCGCAATGATAATAAAAGTTAAGTGATGGTTGAACTGTAGAACGCGGAAGTTGAAGTGAAATGTGAAGGTTGCAGAAAATGGAAGGATGAGGGCTCAAACCTGCGAACCCGTGAAACTGAAAAAATGGCTAAGTGTTAAAACAGACTTATGAGATAAGCAAGTGGGTGGAAATGAAGGCCCGCCAACTCGTCAACTCGTGAATTCATAAAACATTCTAAGTGTTAAAGTTTTGAATGAGAAGGGAGGTAAGGGGAGAAATGTATGCATCATAGGTAGAGATTTTAATATGTATATAGTGGTTTGGAAAGTGAGGGAATGCATGAGTCCGCCAACCCGTGAACCCAATGAGGATATGAAGGAAAAGTCCCAAAAACGTCTAAGTGCAGAGACTAGTGGAGCATATGGAGAAAAGTGTTGAAAAGAGAAAAATGGTTAAGTGTGGAGATGGAAGGTGAGGGAAATAAGTGATGAGAGTACTTCATAATTCGAAAATGGAGAGGAGAACATGATACTTAGAAAAATTCTTCATAATCTCTCCTTCGGACCTTTAGACCAGATCTTGAATAACTTAGGCATATAGAAACGCATTTCTGATCTGAAAAGTGCATGACGACACTGAGACTGAGGGTTGTAGAGTGAACATATAAAAGTTCAAAAAATGTCTTATTTTGATATCAAGGATTTTATGAATCCAAGAGTGAGAAAATATAGATGGACAAATTTTGGTCAACAAGTACCTGTCGTATGAATTTCAACTTCTGGGTCGTTGTACTTTTGGAGATACACTCTATGGAAGATAGGTTGTTTTACTAGTCAAGTAACTAGTCTCAAACAAGTGTTTCAGGTAAAATAGTCATAACTTCTTCATAGGGGATCCAAATTATATGAGACCAATTTTATTGGAAAGGGTACAGTCCATATTATTTTTTCAGTGAGTTTCAGAATAAAATATTGAGTGTGTTGCATGTTGTACAAGTTCGCTCTCTAGAATAGGCCAGAATTCAGGAAGGTCTTCCATATTCTCTATATCTCCTTTTCAGAAAATTGGAGGATTTTCATAAAATATATCAAATAATATTGGGCACAAGTTTGAGATCTTGATTCATTAGAGGTACGGAGTTATACTTGTTGGAAGTTAGGGTTTGTGACTAATCTAGAAACTAGTCCCAAACAGGTGTTTGAGATAAATTTAAGAATTGATGTTGGGGTTTATATGTGGGCCCATTTGGACCTAGGATCTTTATGTGGACCTGGTTTCTAAGTGGACCCAGGTTGATGATGTTGATATATTTGTTATGGTGTATCTAGTTTTGATGATGATGATATATCAGTTGCAGTGGATCTAGTTTTTTATGATGATGTATTAGTTATGGTGTATCTAGTTTTGATGGTGTTGATATATCATTTGTGGTGGATTTGATTTTGATGATGATGATGTATCAGTATCAGTGACAGTAACAGTGATAGGTTGATTTTTAATAATGATGAAGTATAAGTATTAGTGACAGTAAAAGTGACAAGTTGAGTCTCCATTTATATTTCAGAGAGGAAGGAAGGGGAAAGGAAATGGGGTTGGAGTCTCCTTCCAGTTGGTGTTGGAGAATACAAAGAGTTGTATCTTCCTTCAGGTTGGAGCTTGTAAATCAGGGGGTTGGATCCTCCTTCCAGTTGGTAGTGGAGAATTCAGGGAGTTGTATCTTCCTTCAGGATGGAGCCTGTAAATCAGGGGGTTGGAGCCTCCTTCCAATTGGAGATGGAGAATTTGGGGAGTTGTAGATTCCTTCAGGTTGGAGCCTGTAAATTAGGGAGTTGATGCCTCCTTATAGTTGGTTCTAGAGAATACAGGGAGTCATATCTTCCTTCAAGTTGGAGCCTGTAAATCAAGGGGTTGGAGCCTCCTTCCAGTTGGTGCTGGAGAATTCAGGGAGTTGTATCTTCTTTCAAGTTGGAGCCTGTAAATCATGGGGTTTGAGCCTCCTTCGAGTTGGAAATGAAGAATTTGGGGAGTTTTATCTTCCATCAGGTTGGAGCCTGTAAATTAGGGGGTTGTTGGAGAGTTTTGGAAGTTGGTGCTTCCAGTGATTGTAATCTTGAAGATATATATTAAAAAGAATTTTTTGGTTTTCTCCCATTTTGGTTTCTATGTAAAATTATGGTGTACTATGTATCTATGGTTGTATGTTTATGATATATTGAATGGAACATTATCTTGAATGCATAAGTGATAAATTTTTGATAATGTAACGTTTACAAGTTGTGATTAAAAATGGTTAAAATTGCTCAATATTGATTCACCCCCCCCTCTCAGTATTCGTGAATATTCCAACAATTGGAATCGGAGCAGGTCCTTCAAAAACAATCTAACCACTGGAAGGTATATCATGGAGTGCACTAAGAATGGAACGTCGGTGTTTGATGGTCAAAACTATGCCTTCTAGAATATAAGGATGAAAACATTTTTGCAAGCATAAGGATTTTATGTTTTGCAAGAAGTAGTGGGCAGATACAAGGCACCTGCCACTCCCCCAACACATAAAGATGGAAAGAAACTTTATGAAAACAATTTGAAGGCTACGAATATTATTTTGAGTGGCCTGGCTAGCTCAATATATGTCAAGGTTATGCATTGTGACTCTGCAAAGGATATTTGGGACAAACTTCAAAATGTTTATGAAGGAGATGCCAAATTCAAAGGGGACAAGCTTCAAACTTATAGACGTCAATTTGAAATACTGAAAATGAAGGAAGATGAAGATATTGCAGCTTATTTTCTGTAAGTTGATGAAACAGTGAATGTTATTAAATGTTTAGGATAAGAAATGAAAGAATCATTAATTTTTCAAAACGTATTAAGGTCTCTTCCAATGCGATTTTATCCTAAGATTTCAAACCTAGAAGAAAGACCATATCTTGATACATTGAACACAAATGAACTACATGGAATACTTACAGCTTATGAAATGAGAACATAAAAAGATAATCCATCCAATAATGAAGTTACTTTCAAAGCATCCAAGAAGACAAGGAAGAACAAGAAAAATTCAAAGTCAAGCTCCTCCTGCAGTGATGTTTCATATGAAGATGAGGAAACAACCAACTTCGTGAGGAGGTTGAAGAAAGGAACTGGCAAGTACAAAGGTAATATTACCTTGATGTGCTTTAATTGTGGTAAAGTTGGTCATGTTGTTTCTAAATTTTCTTATGCTAAGAATTCAAATAGTGATGAAGAAGAAGTTCCCAAGAAAGAAAAGAAATATCAAAAGGGAAACAAGAAGGAAAATAAAATAAAATGCTTCAATAAAAGCATCTACTCAAAAGAAGATGGCTCATCATTTGATGAGGATGATGATAGTGTTTGTGACTCAGAAAGAGTGCTCTTCATGGCCCTTGAAAATGACAAAGAAGATTATGAAGAAGGCAAAGAGGATCTTGAGGCAGAACTAATCAGTTCTCTAAGTCAACTAAAAAGAGAAAGGAAGAAAAATAAGTCACTCAAGGAAGAATTGATCAAGCTAAAGGAGGGTTCTCAAAATCCAAACAAAAATTCTGAAGAAGTTGTTCGCTTAAAAATAAAAGTAAAGGAAGCAGAAAAAAGAGAAGATATTTTGACAAGTCATATTAAGGAAATATCTGAGGACTTAAATAATCTTGAAGAAGAATTTAGTCAACAAGGAAGAAGACTTTAAGAATAAATCATCTCCTTGAAAACCCAACTTGAAGAAACAAAGAGAACAAAAGAAGTAATGAAAGTTGAAGAGAAGTGTTCAAGGTTGTTGGAAAAGAAGAATGAAGAGAAGGCTAAGAACTATGCAGACATTATCAAAGGAAGGAATCATGGTCAGCAAGAGTAAAAAAGGAATGAATGCAGAAAAAGTCTATCCCCAAGAAGACATTCTACATATAGGAATCAAGGAAGATTCAATCATTGTGAAGGATACAATAGAAGAGAAGATCGTGATCAGCTAAGGCATGAATTCAGAAGAACTACATCACAAAGAAGATCATTTACTCCCAGGTATCAAAGTTTATTTTCTGGTTATTGTTTTTCTTATAATAAATTTGAACATAAAGTTGTAGATTGCAAAGTGTATGGAAGAATGTTCAAGCAATAGATGTTTATGTGGGCCCCTACAATATTGAATGTTACAAATGCCACCATTATGACCATATATCTCGTGGTTGTAGAAGCATGATGAAGTCTTACTTGAAGGAAAACACTGATATCATGTATAAGAAGGTTTGGAGAAGAAAAAAAAAACAAGAAGAGAAGGTGAATGAATAACTCCTACATATCATACTCACAGGATTTACAGAATTTCGAAATCATGATGAATCTACAAGAAAAAAGAAAGATGCCAGAATTCAGAAGAAGAGGGGTATTCTAAGCAGTAATTATTATAGAACCATCATTCAGGAAATCTCAAGTGTTTGCGGAGTTTGGGAAAACAGATTTAAAATGGTTTGACGGTAGAGGTGTAGAATGTCTTGTGACAGATTGGTTTATTAAGGAGAAGTTTTTGGAACACATCCCCATGCAGGTATGAAGAGTTCATATGGAAGTTACAAGGAATATCATTCGCACACTTTTGAGGAAGAGATTCATGATCATATAGAGGATTTCAAGCATGTATTCAAGCAGGGATATATTCATTATAGATTCGAGAATATGTACTTGTTACAAACTTGTATAATTTGACTTGAAGATAGAGCAGAGCAGTGGACATATTTGATTCAACTCAAGAAGCAGGAACATGTAGTGATTAGTTGCATCATATTCAAAGAATCTCTCAGAACAGTGAAGTGGTAGATTAGAGCATTGTATGCAGTTGAGAAGTAGAGTCATGGACATTTTTGTGACATATGGACAGAAATAAATTCATGAGATATTTGGAAAATCTAGAAGACAATACTTGACATGAATCAGAGAAGATACATGACAATGGATGAAAGTATGAGCTCAGGAGGAATTTCAGAAAGGTAGATGAACGCGTTGCCATTGTCATCACACTATTAAATTTGAACCTTTTTTTGACGAAGTAGAGACGAATTTTCATCAGCATAGAGTTGTTTTTGTGACCAAGATAAAAAAAAAAAATCGTCGTAATTAATTTGTCGGTCTAGCGACCACACATGGATATTCGTCGGTCTAGTGACCAGAAAAAGAAGCCTATTCACAATAGGGAAATGTTCGGCTAGTGACGAATGTTAGTCAGTCAAACGACTAATATTAGTCGCAAGAGTTACCAAAACAACCCTGGCAAACTTATTCAATAAACCACTATGAGTCGCTAGAACGACGAATATTAGTCGCTAGAATGACCAAACCATCAGTTAAAAAGGTCAAAAGAAGGAGGATCAGTTAGTCTCTAACTGACTAGTGACAAACAGGTTGGTCGCTCTAGCGACTAACAGGTTGGTCGCTAAAGCGACCAACACATTGATGTTTGCAACAAATTGGCTATACTAGCGACGAACAGGTTGGTCTCTCTAGTGACTAACAGGTTGGTCGCTAAAGCGACTAACACGTTGATGTTTGTGACCAATTGGCTATACTAGCGATGAACAGGTTGGTCGCTAAAGCGACCAATATTGGGGTTTTTTTTTTAAAACAATTATGCCATTCACACAGGATCTATGCAAATCTGACCTACATGAGCATTCTTTAATAGAAAAAATGAAATGGTCCATGACTATAACAGACAATTAAAAAAATTGCAATGCAACTATCTATATGCCTATGTTTATTTTGATTTTTCAAATTAAAATGAAATGAATTGCAAGAAAAGAAACTTATAGATGTAAACAACCATTGAAATGCAAAGTTACAACCTATTTGCAGAGAACAAACAAAGAGTCAAACCCTCAAAAAAACTCTTGAAGGAAAGGTAGTAAAACCATAGGGGGGTTTGTTCCTCAATCGTTTGGATTTTTAAGGGTTTTAAGCCAAACCTACAAACTAAAATCTAACTAATCATCCACATTCCCTAAATATAAACCTAGTAGACACATGAAAGCGATAAAAACTAGAAAAAAWATTTTWWTTAACCCCTACAGAAAGTTACCTCAAAAAKTGTGTTRGCCCATGACGAAAGGTACCATGTTTCCTACATTGACAARMAAAGGAACCARACCWTGTTGATGCATTGGTCAATGCACTTKTTGACCCCAATAAGTGTGATGGTCTCTAGGGGGTCTMCTGCAMYTRGGAGCTCAACTMTRTRGGATTCCTTTGTGGTTTCCAACCCTTGTCACTTGCAAACACAACACATAAAGCTAAAAGAAGTCAGAAAAACCTAAAAAACTCATAAAAAACAAATAAACTCATTTACCACACACCCACAATCAAGGATCTTGAGATTGGCTCATATCCCTAGTGGAGTCACCACTGTATTGGTGCAAATGTACAAACAGAGTGAGAAACTTTGCAAACCTTGTGGTTGCTACAAGATTACAGACAAATGAGTTAGAAAACTAAAAACCCTATATTTCAATGAACTAATTTATTCTCTAAGCTATGTTATTCCTATATAT
>ML784441.1:5677-23726 GCA_009831015.1 Picea engelmannii
TATATATATATATATATATATATACATATATATAATTTTATATAAGATTGACAATATAAAAACAGATAATGAATATATAGCTAATTACCATGGGACGATATTCATTCGATCTGCCATCAATGTGCCCATATTTTCTACAATGTTTTGTAGCTATTGCTATTAAAATTCTTACGGGACGTATGATACAACATTTTTTGCAAGGGCAATAACATCTACCATCACCCGTTTCACCCTCTTTACTTTTTTCCCCACTTCTAACTATATTCTATGACATTCTCCCACACAAATTCTGCACAAAAATACCCTTTCGAAACCGTCGTTGTTATAGTAAGATTGTCGCAACATCTTTAAATCGTCAAATATTTATAGGTCAATTTAGGTCATTGTCATCACAATTGTGACGACCGTGACCTAAATATTTCTTTGCTTTTTACCTATTTATTTGTTATATTTAGGTCACTTTGTCAAAGAGTGTAACAGTTATAACAGTCATATCATCTCTCTTGTGACGAACGTTGACTATATCAATTTAGACTTTGTCAAAATGTATAACGGTCAATATGGATAGTATCAAAAAGTGTAACGATCAATAGTGAGTGTCGCTCTTGCAACAAATACACAAGTTCGTTGAAATAGAGACAATAGTCCACCATCTTGATGATCATTGCAAAATAGATGAAAGTTTGGTTCTGTCGATAGAGTGACGAATACGGGGTGGATTTAGAACAAAATTGAAAAATTGAACTATTTCTCTTCAATTTTGTGACGAAAGAGTACTTTCATCGCAATTTTTTCAATATGTAGTAGTGACTTATGGATTATCATGGTATGTTTAGTAGGCACATATGTTCCACCACATCTATCCACTAATATCCACAACTAAGAACTTCATGAATATTTTTTTCTAGATAGAGAAACCCATGAATTCTAAGACTTGTAAGAATTCCTTTAGTATGACCAGAGTTGTACTTTCCCTGCACTCAAACTCAACGATTAATCCTCATACTAAAAGGATTCAAATCAGCTTATGGAACATCAACATTCAAAATAAGAGGTGAAAACAATATGTACAATCAGAAAGCAAGTTCTGAAGATAAACCAATCATGAAAAATAAAATAAAATAAAATAAAACTAAAAGAAACACAAACATAAAACTATGAGTCATCTAAGTAAAATAAAACCAAACTAAAAAATAAATAAGGATCATGGAAGTCTCATAAACAATTGTGGTCAATATCCAAGAAAAAGCATGCCTCCTCTTTTCTCAAAAATTTCGGGCATTTTTTTTGTCAATCCGAAAAAAGTAATTCTTTCATCATGTTCCTCATACTTCTATATTTCTAACAAGCTATCTCGTGCCCAAATTGACCACTTGAAACTCAAGATATGGCCCCCATAAGAGATCACTCAAAATTCATTGATATCATGGATAAGTAAATCTTGACCGTTGGTCTCATAAGCTTAATGTTTTATCCCACATTCATTGTGGGAAGGGATTGTAAGGGGTTTTAATATGGTTTTTTCCTCCCAATGTATTTTGAATGTGAAATATGAGAGGTATGGAACGTTGAACCCATATTAACGTTTTGACCTAGAATCTAGATAGGAAATAAAATAATAAAAAAATAGAAACCCATCCAAAATAAGATAAATAAAAAGTAAACCCATGTGTACAAATATGAAATCCCCAAAATCCCATGTCCAAAAATAATAGAATAATCCAAATTCCTAAAATCGATGTTTGGGTAAAATCTCCTGAAATAGAATCTCAATGGTAATTCAAGAAAAGTTATGGAAATCAATGTCTTGATGGTAATTTGGGAAAAAATCCCAAAATCAAAATGTGGGTAAATGTCCTGAAGTAAAATCCCGATGGATAATGTTCAAAAATCATATACTGAAAATAATAAAATAATCCAAAAAATCATGTTTGAAAATCTGATCGAGAAAATTATTTCAGGAGAATGATTTCGTGAAGGTAATTTAGGAGAAATGATTTCAAGAAGTTAATTCTAGAGAAACACGTGACTTGTAATAATTCAGGAAAAATGTTCGGTGATGAAAAGCCAATAGGAAAATCCCGAAATGGAAACCCAAAAGGGAATTCTCAAAATGTGAAAAGACGATGGTAAGAACCCAAAATGGAAATCCCAAAAGGGAATTCCTGAAATGTGAAAACTTGATGGTTATTCGTCGATGGTATTGCCTTTATGGAATAATATAAATAAAATAATAAAATACATATAAATTTGGACTTCGATATTCTTGAAATACATGTCTGGGATGCATCTAATGTCTAATGGTCGATGGTACTAGGAAATTAAATAAAATATCAAAAAAAAATAAAAAAAATCAAATCAAATGTAAATATAATTCTTCGAGAAATTTGAAAAAACTAAGAATGTGAAATAAAATAAAATAAAAACATCCCGAAATAAAAATGAAAAAATAAAATGTAAATGTAAATGTAAATCCAGGTTAAAAATTAAAATAAATAAATAAATAAGCCCGTACATACAAAATCAAATCTCGATGAGTCGGGAGAAATGAGGTTGAGTTTTGAATCTGGATCAAGGTTTCAACTATGGATCAAGGTTTCGACTACGGATCAAGGTTCCACACCTATAAATTTGAGAAATCTGAAAAGGACATATTATGAAAATTCCAGATGTATGGATTAAAATTAATGTGATAATTAAATCGAAATCTTGTGTCCATATATTGGAAATTCGATGATGGTGAGGCTGAATGAGACTGAATTCTAGATAAACAAAATAATTCTAATTATAAATGAAAATTGTTGTTCTAGGTAATTCAAGTGGCATGCAACAAATACTAAATGTGACTTCAATGCTCCATCAATAGAGGCAATTATTCCACATCTACCATTCGGTTTGGAGAGAAAAATACTTGTATAATGAAAACTTTGGATTTTCGAATTCCAAATGTTGGAGTCAATGATGATTGAAATATGGATGATTCTGGGTCAAGATGAATCAAATTAAAGGTTTCCCATGGTTTTCCATTTCAAATTTGAAGCAATAAAATAAAGAAATCGAGGTTTCATAAGGAAAACTTGAGGTTTCCATGGTTTGGAAAAAGTTCGAAGGATGTAGCTATAGTGTGCACAAGATTTGAGGTTATCTCATGTGTTTTCTTTATCTTCTTCCATTTGGGTCTTGGCATACATTTCTTCTGGAAATATTATTCAAAAAACTTAAACCCAACATTAGTATTAACTCCAAATATTCAAAGTAAACAAATTTCCAAGAGAAGATTTGAAGAACTAGATGAATAAGCATAAAAACAAGTATGTTTCTCCTACCCAAAACAACCATTCCTTCCTTATTGATATGATGATACTGCAAATCGAAGCATGAGATATGGAAGTCATTCAATTATCAAACATTTAAATGTAAACCATTTCCATGTAGGTCTGGTATTAACATATTCACAATAATATACTTTAGAATTGATTTCCCCAAGCTCTTAAACAATGTTATGAATATAGGGTACTAATGACGCTTTATCACAATTTACAATTTATTCTTCTGAGTCTATGGATTCACCTTGTAATGCTTTGTTTATTCACAAGTCTGCATGATTATTATATAAATGTTAGGGGCATTAGGTATAATTCAAGTAAAGGATAAGAAGAAGATAAGAAACCACCCTTCTTAGTCATGCCTACCTTGTACAAACATAAGTGTGAATACCACAAATGCATTGAGAAAACAAGAAGATGCAATGCGACTATATGTTATTTTATTAAGGTCAAATATTCATTTCTCAATGATGTAGTGAGATGCCTTCGGCTATGAGGACAAGGACCTAGAAATATTCCACGCCTAGCATTTTATCTATTCTTCGTAGACTCACGACCCACCCCATGGAATTCACCAATGTCAATGTAGTTGACATGGAGGCCTAACATAAAATCTTTCCATAATTTTCTAAGGAAATATAGAGGCACCTCCCTATTATTGCAGGGAGGTTTGTCAAACACCATAAACAACCTGTCCATCCAATTGTCTAAAAATGGTTGGTAGGTGCATTAGTCCATATAAATGCATCTCTTTATGACTGGTGGTTGTACCCCATTCTCAGGTCAACAAAAAATGTCATTGGTTGTCATTTTGAAATGTTTAGGTCTTTAACTTGGTTTTTATCTAGCCCTATCCTATAATATCCATACATTATATCCCTGCAATAAAAAAAGTGATTTAATTAACATTGATAATTTGCAATGGAAGATATAATGGTGTCTAGGGAACTGACTAGTGGTAGTCGTGAGGGCTCTCTAGTATTTCATAAGTCTTGTAAAAGGTTTCTAAGAGACCTCAACCCTACATCAATTTCCATGTTTATGTTTTTTGGCTGTGGATTGGGATTTGGTGTGTATTCTTGTGGTGATGATAGGTTTGAGTTTTCTTTAGGATCTATATTAATTAAGTGTGTTGCAATTTAATAAGGGAAAATTAATAATATTTATTTTTTAATCATTTAAACAAATTATGAAATTAAAAAAAATGAAATTCCATCAAAACACATACCTAGAATTAATTGAATATCACGTCAACAAAGTTTGGTAGTGATTTTCCAAGCTCTCCTTAGTTTATTCTCCCAATTTTTCTCAATCGCACACAAAAACATGCGGCATGGTCTATTAGTGATATAGACTGACCATGAGAGTTTATAAAAATGACCCATGAGAACACTTGTGTATTTGTAGAGTGTGTGTGCATTTCTAGGAATGTTTGTGCATTCTTACCGATGCCTATCTCGCACTGACTTCGCATCCTTGATGGTATTTTGGGGAATGTTGATCCTATCAAATCAAGAACGCCTATGCGTTTTTATGAATACGAGTACGTTCTTGCATGAGAGCGTTCGTGATTTCCCTATTGCCACATTTTTTACTATCATCTTCGTGCAAGCACCCAAATACTTCATTTAATCAAATTTCCAAATACTTCATTTAATCAAATTGTGAAATTGTAGACAAATACACCCCAAAAAAAGAAATTTTGGTTCTTGTATATTGATTCTATAAATTTAACGATTCTACATTGGAATGCCATCATTGTCATATATTCTTCAATCTTCATTAGTAACCATAATCCCGTGCATTACAAAGGATCGGTGGATTTATGCTCAATATCTACTTGAACATTATTTGTGGCATATGGGATTTCTGTTAAAAAAAAATTGACCATAATGATTCCTAGTTTGGATGAGTGAGAATTTTTGAGAAACATAGATTATAAACAATGATGACCAATAATAATAAAAAATCCGCAATTGTCATTATCGAAACTCTCCCATTCTACCCTTTTACCTCGTAGATTTCCTTAATTGTAACTTTCTTGAGTCATGTCTTCCCTCTTGTTTTTAAATATTATGGATGTGTAAGTTTCACATAAGTGATGGAACATTTGAATAACATCTTACGTGAAATAGAATAGGAAAAGTTATTAATTACAATGCATATTTTTATACTCTTCAAATATCACGCATTAGAGTCCCAATCATGAGATCCTGCGTCATGATGTCTATAAGGCATTAGAGTCCCAATTGACCAATGCCCAGTTTCACTATGGAGTGCGTGAGAATTTGTTCTTATCTTAGCAATGATTATTTTTTTCTTTACACTTGGAAAAACAGACAAATAATTTTGATCTTCTAGATTAGGGTTGATTACATCTTTATAATACCTTAATTTTCTTTTTTCCTCTAACTCTTTATCACACAACATTTTCTCCTTAAATTTTGATTTGACGTTTTTTTTAATAGTATTTTTATTCTGCAAAATAGTTTCTTCCATGATTCCTCAATAGTTTAGCCAAGACCGGGCGTCTTTATGTCGTCCTTGCTTGATTCGATGGTGGTCATTCCCAGTGCAAGATGCAACCTAGACTACACAATTTAAATAAATAAAAAAGAAAATTAAAAACTTAAACATGTGGATTAAAATAAGACATTCTTTTTACTCTTCATTCAAATTTGTTGTGCCATCCTTAAACTCTATTTTTTATTTTTTTTTTATTTTTTTTTTTATATAAATTTATGGATAGCTACCAAATTTTTTTCCTAACAACATATCCAAATTTCAAATGAATATTGTAAAATGGTAAAAACCTAGACTTTTATCTCTCATGAAAAATTAGAACATGTGAAATTTCATTGCGTTGGATTAGAATATGTTGTATAAGAATTAAATGCAATGATGTTTTATGAAAGTATTTCGGAAGGAAGAGATTATGTCCTATACACCATTTCTAGGTTTCAGTGTCATACTAAGAGATTTAATTTTGTAGATTGGTTAAACATTGAACTAGTAGTACTCTTGATCAGATGCACCTTGAATTTTCCATCGCACAGTGTTTAAGGTTTTCATCTGATGCTTAAGTAAATATATTTTCATGAGATTTTGTGGATGGGTAGAAATATTCCCTAATCTACTAAATATCTAAATTTCAACTCTTATACTCTAACATTTAAGGTTGTAAAATGACTTAACATTGATTCCCTATCATTCAACTCTCATACTTTAACATTTAAGGTTGTAAAACAACTTAACATTGATTCCTATCATTATTAGTCCCCGTCGTAGGCATAGAGGGACTATAGCGATCGATAAAGCGTTGACTACATATTAGTTTGTCCTTTGAACGAAAATATTGGCACAATACCTATTGTTGGAGCTATGGAATTAAAGGCATATGTTTTTATATCATAAAAAGTAACATATATGTACTGATCTGATTGGCTAAGAGATTGGAGGTCTTATTTCCGGCTTCGCTATTCCCAATGCAGTATATGGAAACATATCCAAACTTTTTCTAGTAGACAATATGTTTTAATCATATATTTTTCCTGTATATTGCTTGAAGGTCGATTAATGCTACCATTAGTTCGAATGTTTGTATTAGCATTTTCTGCTACCCGAATATATCCGTTAGTTTTGATATGTACTAAGCATATTGAAATGTTTTCATATCCAAGCTTTGTATATTTCTTGAAATTTATTGACACTTATTCCGAGATGCCTCAATAGGCTTGACAACGTAAATGGTTACATGACGCAATTCCCTCCAACACCCCTGACAACTTAAATTTTTGCATACCACGAGGTCCTTAGACAGCTTGAGAGTCTTAAATGTTTATGTAAATATGGTTCTCGGAGTACATGCCAATTCAACAGCCATTGTATGTTTCAGCCTTGTTCTACCATTGAAGCTACATACATTGTTTACTGGTTCAGTGACTGCTTCTTCTTTTCTGGTTTGTCAGGTGTTGCCATTGTATGTTTCATCCTCATAATCATTGAAGCTAGATACATTGTTTACTAGTTCGGTGAGTGGTTCTTCTTCGTTGGTTTCTCGGTTGTTGTTTTTTGTTGTTTCACTCGCGATTCTACCTGCGCTTCTGTATTTCATCGTTTCAGAGTAAGTTTTGATGCCATAGTTTCATTTTGTATTCCTTGTTTGTTGTTCACTGTTTGCAATTTGCAAGTAAGAATGTTTTCTTATTTGTAGTCGCATGTTCCTTGTATGTTTCCGGTTCCTTTTCTGCTTCGGTTGTAGTTTGGTAATCGTTGGAGATACATATGTTGTTCACTGGGTCGGTGGCTTTTGTTGGTTCGTTGGTTCCTAGGTTGTTGGTTCTGTTTGTTTCCCCGGGGTTTGTGCTTTGGGGCGCTGGGGGTGTAGTTTGGCCTCTTCGTGCTTTCTCGCTGGTTTGGTCCTTTCTGGTTGCTTTTCTTTGATTCGGCCTTGCAGGGTTGGGGTGCAGCGACAGTGGTTGGAGCTTTTTTTTTGGATTGTTATTGTTTTTTGGGGGTGCTTTACAGTGTTCAACCCTTTCACCCACCATTCAATCTGCAGTTGTGTTATTTGCCATTTTTGCAAAGGCCGTTATCTATATTTCGGTGAGATGTTCCTGATGCTCGAGTCCTTCCATGAAAGAAAATAGTTGCATAAAAAATTGTTGGAGGATTACATGTGAAGTTACAATATCTGTTGGTTTTTTGTTGGGATAAAGCATATGTATGTAGCCTACATTTATAGACCATGTATGGTCAGATGTGCGGATATGACATGACATGTTATTTCTCCTCTACATAGACTAGTGTGTGCACGATACAATTTGTGTTGTGCTTGAGATATGATATGTGCAACAAATATTCTTCAAGATTATATTTTCATGTCTGGAAGTATTTATGGGTAGTTTGCCACGGAAAACTGAGAACTTGTAACGTGGGAACAACATTCTGTGTAGAGGATAAAGAACATGGTTAAAGGGCATATCTGGATGAATTGTCGGGAAAACCAGAAATCGTTTAGCTACGACCATGCAATTGCGTGATATTTTCTGCCTTGTAATATATTTTGTCTAGGGAAAAAAAGTTAGACGTTTACACCCATGGATAGAGAAGAGAAAAGGTTCATGTTTCTTCCTTTGTAAACTGTCCGTTGAGTCAGTTTTGTTGTATCTACATATTGCTTGTTCTCCAGTGAGTACCAACTTCCATTGATGTACATTGAATTTTGTGGGTTCCCACATTGAAACAAACAGAGTAGCTAGAGAAAAGGAGGGAGTCTTGACTGCATCGGTTGAAGAGGATATAGAAAGGTGCATGCTTGTACTGTTGTTTCATATTGCATTGTTTTGTATCTCATTTATGGTATGTATATGTGTTAAACTAGTTGCGTTCCCTCCTACATGGTAAGTTATCTTGGTTACATACATTCCTTCCTACATACTAAGCTAGTTTATGTCCATTGTGTTTGCACTGCATTGATGCATTTAAAGAAACAAAATCGCTGGACAGGATGAAGGACTCTTTGGCCGGTAAATAAACATTTTTCTTTTTCTTTTAGATGTATGTTTTCATACTAACTTGCCTTCGTCTCGATTGCATCTTTGGCGTTGCTGCCTTGGAAAAAATAGGTTGCTTGGACAGGGATATGAATTCTTCTGTGTAGCAGCAAAGGGTTCTGTGGTACAATATTCTAAAAGGTATACCAAGTGTGTCGGTAAATTAAATATACAAACTAGGAGGGAGAATATAATATTAGACTTGAAAACGATGAATTCGCAGTAATGGGACTTTCTATGCTCCCTGTTTCTACTTTTTCTATTTTCTATTATCCCTTTTTTTTTTCTAATTCATCTACTTAGTGTGGTTTCAAAAAATTCCCTTGTGCGCTGGTTGGTAGACTAACGGACTGGCATATGTGGTCCTGGTTCTACCTTATTCCATAGTTACCCACTTTGTCGATTGCGGCTGCCAGGTTGGCAGGTTGAAGATTTCTCCCCTGGCTTCCGGGGGCCCGCGATATACAGATTGGCCATGGTGACCCACGATCACTCCCTGTTTACTGTTAAACATTTCTCCAGTTAAAAAATTAAGATGCATACATTTTTACGGTTATTTGGTCCTTCCGATGGACAATATACAATGCATATATTTGTTTACTCCTGATGTTCATCTACACATGCTTGCATCAGAAAAAGTTGGACTAGTGAGATGGCCATGAGTAGTCAGTCATCCCAGACATCAGCAAACTGATAAGGCCAAAGGTAAAGATGCATACGTTGTGCTTTTACTATGTTTACTAAACAAATTTCCTAGGCTATATATTCATCTATGGCATGGCAGATATGCTGATGCCATTTGCAATACATGGTTTCTAACTCGCAAGAAGTATCAACAAGTACAAGTGAAATGTCGAACATACTGCATGTTCCACAGACCAAGAGGTGTGGTTGCAAAACTGAGGCTCCATAGTTCATCGATACTATTCGTGTACTTGTAGCACACTACCATTCAATTTAGTTTTCCTATTCAAAAAATGTCATCAGGTCTAGAGTTGTGACATCCAAAGTACTGTCAATAGAGGGCTTGAACAACCACCAAACTGGACAACTGTTTGTCGGGGACATAATGGTTGTGTATACCACCTACTTGGATAAGGTAAACAAAAGTAGATCCATTATGCATGCTGATATGAAAGACAAGGATGCCATGATGACAGTCACACTGACTGTTCCTCCACAACTTGTCCAGAAACATGCAGAAAAGATATTGCCATGTAATGGGATATCCATTACAAATTTTAATGCATTGACCAAAATAGTATATGACCGTGGTGATTGCGATCGAATTATTTTGCTCAATGAAACAAGTATTGTGGAAAAAATTCTTGCTATTTGTTCAGAATATCACTTCCTCCCGGACTCGATTATTAGGAAACTTGCACAGAGCACTGATATTTACCCAATTGGAATGATTGGGGCTGCTATGACACCAACGAGAAAATTTGGGTCGCAATACATTCTCCATATAAAGGATGGAGAGTCGAACAACGACAAGGCAATGGTACCTCTTTTCATATTCAGTTTTGTTCTTAACTTTCACGTCTGCATATATGTCGGATAAGTTACACAAATATTTCACTGTTCCATGTTGCAGCTACAATTGTTCAATACGTATTCATATTTGTTTTTGTCAATGGAACACAATTGCATAGAGGGAAGATTCCACTTATGCTGTTCAAAAATATAACAAATAAGAAGGATGCTAGAGAAAGGATCTTTCGGACAACCCAGGCAACGTTTGTAATAGAGTTGCGAGCAGATATAGTAGAGGATCTGGAGAAACTATCTATCTCTACAATTGTTGTGCGTATACATCCACAAAATCATCCTCACTTTGCTTATAGAAATAGTCTTCAACAAATTTATGCACCTGTTTAGTTTTTCTTTTTTGTTTTACAGGGGAGGGGGGGATGCAGTTGTGTATTATATTGTTCAATGTATTAATCCCTTTGCTCGCATTGCCAGTTTGAAGGTATTTTAGTTGCAGCCAATGTGTACTCGACCCCCTTTGAGCCTGTATGTGCAAAATGCCATTCCACTGCTTCTGCCTCCGCTTTGATAAGTGATGATACGATTGATTGTCTGCGATGTGATGAAAAATGTCCATATATTTATGGACATTGCGTCAATGGTGTTATCCAAACCATGGGCAACAAAACTGTGCAGTGTTCGGTTAGGCAACCTATGTTACAAAATGTACTTCCTGAATTGGCAGAGTTGTCATATGAAACGTATTTACACAAAAAGGCAAGCAGTGTCTATATGTTGCGGTAGCTTCGAATATAGAGAAAATTCACTGAAGAAGGGCATATCGACTAAAGAAGGGAAAATAAATAAATTAAATCAAACTTTGGGAGGAAACGAAAAATACCTCACATCTCTCTGTAATATTTGTTCAACATCTATATGAATGTTCGTTTCAAGAGAAAAGGAATGCACCGACGTCTTTTCTTTGTATATCAAATTGTTTGGTGCAAAGGTCGATGGGTTCTTCTCAATGGAACCTTCTGGGAACTTTCTTTTGGGTTGTTTAAAGTATGGTTGGTTCTTGGTTATCTGGTTTGTCTATCAATTTGTATACCGTGGAACTACAACTCTTCTTTGGAGGACACGGAACAATATAGTTGAATTTTTTTGGCCAGCTGGCACATAGATCCGCCTGGAAATTTCTATGGCGTTGTGACGCAAATGTATTATGTGACTTGTTTTGGCAAATTTCCTTGATCGATGAACTTGGTCAGATTATTGTTGTGAAATAATTTGAAATCAACGAATATATAGTGTGCAAAGTGCAACTGTCCTATCATACCAACAAGAGGCTCTAAAAATTCAAATTGATCATTCTTTTCGCATTTTTTGCTTATTCGATGAACTTGGTAAAATTAATATCCTGGAATAATTTGAAATCAACAAATATATACCGTGCGGAGTGAAATTGTGATATCATATGAACAAGATGGCCTTAAACTTCAAATTGGTCCTTGTTATGCTTGCGGTGATAGAATTTTACAAAAAAAATCTTTTGTTTCCTTCATTTTTTTAAAAATAAGCGATTTAACATCCTTTAATAATTTAATTTAATTCACTTGTACAATAACAATAGTTAATATTAATATTTTAGTATCTAAAAATAATGTTTTTAGCTGAAGTTAGATAGGATGAGCATTGCTAAACAATTTCAATCTTGAACCTGCCAGACGTGGAATCCGCAAGTCCACCTGTCAATTTTTATATCGCGGAAGTCTAGGTGATATTTGCAGGACACCGAACAAAAGAGGTTCAAATTTCAGCCCGCCAGGCCGAGAACCTGCGATCCAAAAAGTGCCCAAGTACGGAACGAGGGATCCACATATGCTCTATAAAATCTCTTGTCCATACTTTCTAAAAGTACATGTTTACTATGTATTGCTCATTTGTCGGAAAACTTTTATATTAGTCACCCGACCAGATTGTACAAACTTTCTCGTTTAATTAAATTATGCAATAACAAAAATTATTATTAATAATTTAGTATTGAAAATCATGTTTTTAGATATGTTAGATATTTGATAGGGATTAGTATATGTAAACAATGGAAAACTTGAACCTGCCAGCCCTCAAGTCCATTTGTCAATCTGTATATCGCAGAACTCCGAGGGCTATTCGGAGGACAAGGAACAATGAAAACTACAATGTTGAGCGACGCAACCCACAGGTTCGTTTGTCAATTTTTAAATCGCAGAGATGTGCCTGCTGCTTGTACAACACAGAACAATAGAGGCCCAATTTTCAGCCTGTGAGCCCCACAGACCTGATCAAAAAAATCGCTAGATATGAAATTCATACCGGATCGCTACGGGACATTAAAATTGCAATGTTCAGCCAACCAACCCGATTCCACCTGTCCACTTATATATCATGAAAGTCTAGGTGTTATTTGTAGGAGACAGAACAATGGAGACTCTATTGTCGGCCCGTCAGGCCGCGAACCAAAAACTGCCTAGGTATGGAATGAGGGATCCGCATATGCTATATAAAGTCTCATTCCATAGTTTATATAAAGAAAATGTCCACAAGTTCATGTGTCAACTTGTATATCATGGAAGTCTAGGTGTTATTTGTAGGACACAGAACAATAGATACTTAATTTTCATCCTGCCAGGTCGCGAACCCACGATCCAAAAAGTGCCCAAGTATGGAATGAAAGATTCGCATATGTTCTAGAACAATGTTTTTGTACAACGCGGAACAATAGAGGCCCAATTTTCAGTCCGCCAGTCCCAGAACACCCAATAAAAAAAATCGCTAAATATGAAATTCATATGGGATCTTCGCATATGCTATATAAAATCTCATTCCATACTTTATTTAGAGACTATGTCCACAAGTCCACGTGTCAATTTGTATATCACGAAAGTCTAGGTGATATTTGTGGGACACAAAACAATAGATACTTAATTTTCAGCCTACCGGGTCGCGAACCTGTGATCCAAAAAGTGTCGAAGTATGGAATGAGGGATTCACATATGTTCTAGAAAAATGTGTTTGTAAAGCATGGAACAATAGACGCCCAATTTCCAGCTCGCTAGCCCCAGAGCCCCCAATAAAAAAAAATGCTAAATTTGAAATTCATACGGGATCGCTACGGGACAATAAAAGTGCAATGTTCAGCCAACCAACACGAGTCCACCAATCAATTTGTATATCGTGGAAGTCTGGGTGCTATTTGTAGGAGATGAAACCATAGAGACTCTATTTTCAGCGTGCCAATCTGGGAACCCGCGATCCAAAAATTGCCTAAGTATGGAATGCGGGATCTGCATATGCTTTATAAAATCTCATTCCATACTTTATATAGAGACTATGTCCAAAATTCCACGTGTCAATTTGTATATCTCAAAAGTCTAGGTGTTATTTATAGGACACGGAACATAGATACTTAATTTTCATCCCACTAGGTCTCGAACCCGTGATCCAAAAAGTGCTCAAGTATGGAATGAGGGATCCTTGTATGTTCTAAAACACTATCAATTTGTATATCGCGGAAGTCTGGGTGATATTTGTAGGAGACGGAACAATAAAGACTCTATTTTCGGCCCGCCAAGCCGTGAGCCCGCGATCCAAAAATTGCCTAAGTATGGAATGAGGGATCCGCATATGTTGTACAAAATCTCATTCCATACTTTATATAGACTATGTCCACAAGTCCGTGTGTGAATTTGTATATCACGGAAGTCTAGGTGCTATTTGTAGGACACAAAAATCTAGGTGGTATTTGTAGGACACAGAACAATAGATACTTAATTTTCAGCCCGCCAGGTCGCGAACCCGCGATCCAAAAAGTGCCCAAGTATGGAATAAGGGATCCGCATATGTTCTAGAACGCTATAAATTTGTATATCGTGGAAGTCTGGGTGCTATTTGTAGGAGACTAAACAATAGAGACTCTCTTTTCGGCCTGCCAGACCGCGAGCCCGCGATCCAAAAACTGCCTAAGTATGGAATGAGGGATCTGCATATGCTGTATAAAATCTAATTCCATACTTTATATAGAAACTGTCCACAAGTCCACATGTGAATTTGTATATCACGGAACTATAGGTGCTATTTGTAGGACATAGAACAATAGATACTTAATTTTCAGCCCGCCAGGCTGCAAACCCGCAATCAAATGCAATGTTCAGCTAAGCAACCCATAAGTCCTCCTGTCAATTTGTATACTGCGGAAATCTGGGTGTTATTTGTAGGACACAGAACAATAGAGACTCTTTTTTCAGCCCGCGAGGCCTCCAACCCACGATCAAAAAACTGCCTAAGTATGGAATGACTCTTTTTTATATGGGTCGTTTGTCAAAATACTTTTATATCACTCGGTCGATCAGATTGTGCAAACTTTGTCATATAATTAAATTCTGCAATATAAATATTTAATAGTAATAATTTAGCGTAGGTCGGGTTCTGAATTTGTATATCATGGAATTCTCACTGCTATTTGTAGAGCGTGGAATAATAGATGCCCAATTTTTTTCCTACCAGCCTGAGAACCCCTGATCCAAAAAAGTGGCTAATTATGGAATTAATATGGAATCGCTAAGGACAAAAAAAAAAACGCAATGTTGAACCAACCAACCCGCAAGCCCGCGTGTCAATTTGTATATCACGAAACTGTATGCACGATTTGTAGGACACAGAACAATAGAGGCTCAATTTTCATCCAGTCAGGCCGAGAACCATCGGCCCTTCACGTGCCCTGGGTATATCTTCGCCCGACCGCTTTTCATACTTTGGTATTTCTTGGAATCGGTTGCGCCATTGCTGTTGCCTTCGTACTTGTTTCCAGATACATAACAATTAATATTTAATGCTAGTAGCCATCCTGCAGCAACCATTAAAACTATCATTAATGTTCGGAATTCCGGAGAAGATTTGTCATTAGTATGAATTAAATTAAGATTTTCCCCGAAGCATGTTATCCTTTCCAAGAATTCATTTCAAAGGCCATGCAATATTTTTTTTTTGTGCGCCGACAGGTTGGTGCTTTTAAGAAATTTCTGATTCTTAATTTCTTTTCACCATCACTGCCACGTTCGCACTTTTTTCTAAATGTACAATTAGTGAGTTGTGATGGTCACAACTCAATCCGCATGAACCCTGGAAATTTTCATTGGTCAGCAAAAGGCTCGAGGAGATATTCCATTGATACACATTAAACCATAATTTGTGGAGGCTTATATTATCCCTCCCCGATTTTCATTTCAAACATCATCTCGACCAAACGGAAATTCTAAATAACTTCTGGCAGCAGTTCTCTCCACACACAGTAAACACATTGGGGCATAATGGCCAGAGGTTCCACTATTCCAGGGCATATTGTGACTATTCATCTCCCTTCGCCCAGTAGAAAAAAATGAGATGCTCCCTTGGTACACCGAGAGATATATTTCAAGCCAAAAAATTCCATCCCAACCCTGGCTGGTCAGAGAACCTGCCCAGTTGCAGTCATTTCTATCGCAGAAGTTGATGCCATGAATTTCGAGCCAGAAGAAGATGATATGATGGGCAATGATACGGCAATGGATGATGGCAATGCAAAGAATCTTCCCACTCTTGTGCCCAAATTGAAATCAACCATAATGAATGGACCTTCCCGGCTCAGTGATCGTAGTCATGACAACACCAAAAGGAGTTCCAGAAAAGAAATTGACGGTGAACGCAACAACCACTTTGCACCGCAAAAGTAGGAATTCCAAAGTTCCAAATTAGTCTGTTCTGGGTGGAAGATTTTCAGTGTAAAGAAATGATATGTTGATGCTCCCAGAGATATATTTCAAGCCAAAAAAATATTGTTTAACATTTTCGGGCATCAGGTCCAAAACTCTCGCTCCTGCCAGGCATTTTCCTACTAGTCATCTCCTTCTGCCTAGAATGGACTAATTTGGGCCTCTGCAATTTCACATGCAAGCTGTGATACTGAATTTTTTTGGACTATGTAGAGGCGATTTCATCTCAGGGCTATTCCACTTTCCCTACAACCATTTTTGTCTTCTTTTTGAGGAAAAGCTTCTGAAAAATATCAATTTCAGCAAAGGATGATTCATCGATGAGAAAACTCCAAGGATCTTGCATACTACAGAACCCGTGTCTGTGTTTGTCACAGATACCTTCAATGTTTTGTCCCAAATAACTGGGTCCATTTTCTAAGCATAGATGTACAGTACTCGGTGTTTTTCTTATTTTTTTATTTTAAATGGATTTTCTATTAAATTTTTTTTGCCTTGCACTCTTCATTGCTGCCTCTTTTATGGGTTTAACGCATGTTCTAATTGGCATGGTTTAGTTCTCTCGTACTTCTTCGATCTTGTGTTTACTAATACCAATGTACAATGTTGCGACAAAATCGTTATTCTTGTTTCTAGACGTGCAATTATTAAGTTTTAATGCTAACATCCCATAATGCAATAAGTTTAATACTTGAGTTAATATGTTGCACTGATGGTAGAATGTATGAAGAACATAGTTACACGCACATGTTCTAAGAAAATCTAATATTCCACAAAGCATTTGTTGGCAATTAGTAGAAAAGGAAATTTAGTGGTTAAGTTGATATGTTACAGTCATGGAATAATGTATCAAGAAAATAGCTCCAAGCATACGTTGCAATAAAATGTAATCTTCAACAAGGCATTTGCTGGCAATTAGTAGATCATGGTTTTTCAACGATGACGCTTCTTTGAAACCAATTCACACTTACGAAAACTGCATTCCGCCTCTCTATTTTCCCACTCTTTTATTCCCTCTAGTTTCTCTTCCTGGTTACTTAATCATTTTTTTCCCGACAATGCATTCGTCCACAACTTTGTGGATTCATGTGTTTGTGTTTCCAATGACCGCTTCCCCTTTCTTTAAATTGATCGTCTACTATTCCTTGTCCCACAACTGGCACCCAGAGTTCCACCATATACAAATTGACAGGCGAATTTGCGCGCTGGTCGGGTCGACATTGCAATTCTACTTTTCCGTAACCTCCAAACAGTGTTCGGAGCTCTGGTATATAAAAATTGACAGATATTCAAAATTGCAACCATTCTTAGATCATACGCTTTTTCGTATCACGGTCCACCTATCATGCCCTTTTCTATGTTGCACATTTTTGCACCGAAAACTTTCAAGAAATACAATTTAACTGTCGGGTCCTCGCATATTTAGTGGAACTATTGTCACCCCATTTTGAATCCCGTCTGTCTTCTTTCCATACTTCGCCATTGGTTCGAATTTCTTTGGTGAATCATTGGTTTGGCGGGTTGAAGAAATATTCAGTTCATAGTTGTTGTTTCTTATATCCGCACCCCTTTGCAATTAGCAGTTGGAAATTATATATAAGATCGTATTGCCACATATGCAATTAGCAATTTCCCTGTTCCATACTTATCCACTTTGGTGGAATTCTGCAAATATACAAACTGATCACTCAACTGCCCCATCATGATCTCTTCCGTTTTACACATTTTGAACTCAAAAATTATGAAACATGAAATTTCATTGTGCAACACTCAGCTGCCCTGACTATCCCCATAACCCTTTTTTCAAACCCATCAGACCATTTTTCAAAGCTTTCCATTCTTTGCTTTCTCTCCACCCTCTCCGTCATCTTCACACTTGTCTATAATAAAAGAAAATAAAAAGTTA
>ML784441.1:38767-65097 GCA_009831015.1 Picea engelmannii
ACATTTTAATATGATTATATATATTTTCATGTGGTTGGCTCTACATATAACATGGGGAGGCTAAGTATTTTCCAAATATTGGGGGCTCAACAAGAAGAGAATTTTATAAATCAATTTAAGAGCACAACAAGGCACTCACAAGGAAGGAATTGAATCTCTATGGGAAGGGTAATAATCATTCCTCCCAACCACACAAGCTATATCCAATGGACATATATATATATGAAGATTTATGAATGATACAATTTCTTCAATATGAATTTATTTAGTTGGTATATTCATCATCCTTCTTCTTTAAATGTTGATGATATTGTTTTTATATCTAAGAGTTTCTATATTGTCAATACTAACAAAACTAAGGTTATGATAATTAAATCCAAAAAGATCACTTATGTCAATTTCATGTATAACAACAACATCTTGGAGGAAGTGACATCATACAAAATCACTAAGAAAGATAGAAAAAATCCAATTTTTTTATTATAAATTATAATCTTGTAATCAAAGGAAACACACCATATCATATCCTTCTCATACAAGTGATTTCCCCCCATCAACCACTATGACTAGATACCTAATGTACAAGAGTAGAGTAAACAACATGGAAGACAAGAGGCTTCCTAAGATTACTTCAAACTCTAGTTAAAATTACCTCTAGATGTTGGCATAAAGATGGAAGTCTTGGATAAATCATTGGGGAATAAAAGAAGAGGATAAGCATATTATTGTATCTAAATTTAAGGAAAAATTGTGGTTCCATAAAAATTTAGAGAATGTCAGAAAATTAATATTCTCATGAGCTCCATAGTGAAACAAGGTATTGAACAATTTCTAAAATTTACTGGGTCCTAAGAAATTGTCATGTTTGTGACACTAAGAGGGTTGAAGATGAAAATATTTTTTTCTTAAATAGTCTTGTAGACACCCACACTAACTCCTAATTTTCAAAATATTTGTTACAATACTAAGCTTCCTAACTTTTTCACTAATCAAAATTATGGTGATTTAGAAATTCTTTTGAAAACAAAAATAAAATTCTAAAGAAACAAGTTTTTTTTTTCTTTTTTCTTAAAATTTCATATACCAAATTTGGTCTCAAAAATTAACCATCATCATAATAATCAATTTAATTAAATAGTTAAAATATTTTTTTATATAATCACAATTCAACTATTCACAATTATTGATTGAAATCGTGTAACAAATGATTGAAATCGTGTAACAAATAAATTTATGAGATATCGTTGAAGAATCTATAAATAGACCAGCAAAAGTGAAAGAATAGAAAAATAAATAAAATAACCATTATATCATTGTGTTAATAGAAGAAGTCATTTCCTTGTGATGTCTCCATTGATATAAGTGTCTTGATAAGGTTGGATATTATGAATTTTCATAAATCCTTATAACAATTAAACCAAATTTTAGATTTATGAATTTTCATAAATCGTTATAACAAGTAAACCAAATTTTATAACAGTAGAAAATATTTTAAAACATTTAAAAGGAGAAAGTGTTACTTCACATACCAATACAAAGAAAAGAAAATGAAACTGTTTTAACAAATAATTTTCCACATACAAACACAGGAGAGAAAATAACCATCTTTAACAAAATGTGTTCATACCTGTACAGAGAAAAGCGGCCCCTTGTAGTTTTCATGCTTTGAACCATCACGGGTTCGAATAAGTTCCTCGAAAAAGCTTTTGTGCCGAAATTCATCTTTTTCGAGGTCCTCAAAAGCCACATCAATGGATGCTTCCAAGAATTCTACCCCGCCATCGTTGCAGTCAATTACTGGCCGGCCCGTTTCTCCTGATCCCTTGGTGCTCAACCGACCAGCAATTGGATAGAAGTCCACCAGAACTAACGAGAGGCTCCTCTTTAACATATCCGTGACCGTAGAAAACTCCATCTCTGGATTTATTTTATAGAACAGAAGCGAATGAGAGTTAATAACTGGAATCCAATACAAATCGAGATTGGAGAGGAACATGCTATGCTTTACAGTCGGGATGGCCGGTTCCACTATTGAAGCACTCAACATCTTTATTTTTACTTGCTCTTCAGCCATGCTGGTGGGCTGCTTACAGTTCTGCCTACCTCTGAGAAAATATTCAGTGAACAAAGATAACTCTGAACACACACGAACATATCTATTTATAATTCCGAGTTGCAATGACACACATGCATATGTGGGCATCAAAAAGCCACGTACAATTATGATAATCCACATGCACATTTGCGGGGCATTTGAAAGCCACGCAAAAGGTTTTAGATTGGTCTGATTACGTCCGTCCTAAATTACCATTTGACAGGTGCTATTTTAGGTTGTTCTTAGATCTAGATCCAATATTTTTCATGTATATCCGAAGGTCTCAATCAATCAAGACAACACATGACTTTCACTATTCATCTTAAACTAACAATTTCAGCGAATTTGGTATTTTTTTTTTAACGGAACAAAGAACTTCTTAAGTTAAATACTTATTTTTTTTTTTTGATGTAATTTGTGAACTTTCAAATTCACACACATATATAGTTTTAATTTTAATTACTAATATTACTTATATATAGATCATATAATTTTTTTTTAGTGAAGGTGAGAATCCAACTTGAGACTTTTATTTACAATTTTTTTTTCATATACACAACACTTGCTCATAGGTTTACACGGGCAATCATATAAATTATTTTACTTAAAATGAATATGGTAATACTTTTTTTTGTTATTAATATATATTTTTTAAATACTGCGTGTCAACTCCATATTACATACTGAAGAAATTACACATCTCTCACATTTGCTGTAGAAAACATCTTTGGACAAAATAAAAAAATAAAAATTGTATTCTCTGTAAATCCTTATTAATTAAAAAGGTTTGTATCCCCATAATTAATAATATTTATATATAAATCTAAATTATATTAATATATATTTTATGTTTTTATGTTAGTATAATTTTGTATTATATATTTTACCATTTTTATATTGATGATGATGATGGAATTGGTTTATGGGACCTTAAGAATAGTAACATATTATTTGGATTTCTTCATTAAGACAAGCTTTCCAAGATCACTAAATTTTGATAACTTAGAAGGCTAGGAAGGTCATTATTGTGACAAATATTTTGAAAATTGGATCTAATTTGGGTATAAGAATGACATTCTAGGAGAAAGAGTTTTTAATCTTCAACCCTCTTGGCCTCACAAAAGTGACATATTCTTTCTTTCCATGGTGTTTTGGGGATTTCCCAACACGAGTTTCACTATGCAACACATGAGAATTAGTTCTTGTTTTAGCAATATTGATTCACTTCTTTGGGCTAGTCAAAATAGAGAGATACTTTTAGTCTTGATTTTCTTTTATCCACCTCCTTATGATATCTTGATTTTCTTTTATCCTCTAATTATTTATCACACCATAAATTCTATCTTAAATTTGAATTTATGTTGAACATTAAATTATTTTTATTATTAACATTTTATTAAAATGTTAAATGTCAACACAGAATATAAAAGAAATTACACTACTCTATCCCACCATTCCTCATATTGTGTTATAGAAAACACCCTTAAACATAATAATTTTTGTATTTATCTTTTTCATACAAATAGGATTTTCATATGAACTTATATATAATATTTTCATATGAACTTATATATAATAGCATACAACTTATCTATACAATAATTTTTACATTATACTATTTTTAATTAATATCATTTTTTTTTAAATTTTTCTTATTATATATCTATACACATTATAAATAATAACATACAACTTATCTATACAATAATTTTTCCATATAAATATATATAAATCTATGTGAATATACATTATACTATTTTTAGTTATATATAAATCTATGTGAATATACATTATACTATTTTTAATTAGTATCATTTTCTTTTAAAGTTTTCTTATTATATATCTATACACATTGTTGGGTGAATTCACTTACATTAATATATATATTATATTTTTATTCTTTATGAATAAATATTTTTTTCATTTTCATTTATTTTACTCATATTAATCCATAATATTTGTGTTTTTGTGTTTTCATATAAATTTAAGATAATTCTCAAGTAATGAATAACATAGTTTAATAAAAAAAATCATTATCTTATTTAATAATAAATATGATTTGAATTAATATACTTGCATTATATTTTTCTCTATACATTTTATTAATAATATACAAATTGAAAATCTGAATCTTTATATTTATTATTTTTATTGCATATCTTTCTCCATACATTTCATTAATAATACATAAATTGAAAATCTTAATCCTTATATTTATTATTTTCATTGTTTGTGAAATATAATTCCTTATAAAAAAATATAATAAGTTAACCTTAAGTATTATTATTTTCTATTATTTTAGTTTTTTTAAACCAAACATACTTTACATTTTATAGATATGACATTTCTATTATAGAAAGCATTTATTTTTTATTATTTTAGTTTTTCTAAACCAAACATATTTTACATTTTATAAATGTCACATTTCAATTATAGAAAGCATCTATCTAACTCTTCAATTATAAAAAAATGTCTTTAATAAATTGTTTTCTCACACCCCACCCTTATCTTGAGGGTGATTTTCTCCTCTTACCTTCACCCCACCATCACCCTCATCCTATAATTGTATCCCACAACTCCACTCATATTTAATACATTATCTCTCCCTTCCCATCCTCATCTCAAAATGTGCCTATCAATAATAATTCAATGTAAAAGAAAAAACTACATTATAAAAAAATAATATATTAATAATAATTTAGCTTAACAATACACCAATCCATTTCCCTTTCCCTTTAAAGTGAAAAAGAAAGTACTTATACTCATCTTTGAAATATAAAAAAAAAAATTATGAATTGTCCATTATTAAATGCATTAACCTTGACACACCAATTTTTACACAATTCCCAATAAAAAATGAAGATGTCTTCGAGCATTAGCCAAAAATGAAAATGAAGGTGCCTCTATGCATTATATAAGGATATGAATTATAAATATAGATGTATCATTATGTGAATGTAGAGAATTATTTTGAATTCATATAGTAATTTAGAAGTTTTTTTTAGAAGTTTGTGTAGGTTGTAAAATTTTAGGGTTTTAATAGTGATATTAATTTATCAGTTATAATCATTTTTAAGTAATTATCTTTTCTTTTTTTCTTTGTAGATTTTAAGACCACAAACAATAAAAATATATATTTAAATACTATTATGTATGATTTGTCATGGTATTTATATATTTTGTTTACATTATATATGTAGATTTATTGTTTGGTGTTATTTGACTATATACATATTAAAAGTAGTTTTAGAGTAATTTATTGTTTTTAATAAAATGTGAATGTATTATAATCTTGACTTATTTGCAATATTATAAATGTAGTCAGTTTTATTTATTGTCTAACTTAATAAACTCCATATATGTTTAATTTCAAAGAATAAAATATATATGGAAAGTCTTTTTTCAAAACTATGGCAAGTAGGCTTGTTATCACCTTCCAACTACTAATATTAAAGATAGACTAGTGTAGAATTTTTTGAATATCATTCCTCTTGGTTTTACTAAAATTTAATATAAATGTTTAACAGACCAATGTTATTTGTAGAGCATATTTCAGGTAACATGTTATGTATGATTACTTGTTTGTTCACTACACTAGTAGACCCTCCATTTGTATATGAAAAATCCTTGGGCTTCATCACCAATGCTAATTATGTCTATAATAAGCATGTTGACATATTTGTTTGTCAATCTTTTTAGCAACAAATATTGTTTTGTAGAATGATTTAGCTTGGTGCTTGTATAATGATGGTTTGATAAAAAAATTGGTTGTTTGTGTTTATGATATATGTATTATGGTGAATAAAAATTCTTAAGCCAAAATTAGAATCATGTTCTTTGAATGTTTGTTGATCTAATTCAACTTTCCTTTTCAACCCTAGCTAATGTAAAGGTAGGTACTTGACAAAGCTAGTGTGAGGTGTTGGGATCATCTAACAAAGTTGCATAGTATTGGAGAGTCTTTTCCATGGGATATAGTCACTTTGATAAATATGTGAATATTGATTATTATCAAAAGAAATCTAAATTTTAATTGAAAGATTAAGAATCAATAATCATATGATGCTATTAGCTTCTCATAACAATGCTACTAATCATTTAAAACTTAAAATATATAGTTTTGTCTTTAATAATATGATTTTTTTAATTTATAGTTTAGTTTTTATTTGGGCTAGGAAATGGTATTTATAATATATTATATAATTAAGTCTTTCTATGTTTTGGGGAGCTTAAATATTAATCTAGGTAGAAAAANAAGTTATCAATATATCTTTATCATCATTGATTGAAATAAGATGAACTAGGAATCATATCAGTATCACACTTACACACAAGTTACAATACACATAATAGGAAACATAGGTAGAAATCGATCCAGTCAAGAAATATTTAAACAATTGTGTAAACGTTTTATATTTTTAGCGATTTTTTTTATAATGTTTTATTTTTTTTAGTGATTGTTTAAATGTTTTATTTTTTTTAGTGATTGTTTAAATATTTTATTTTTTAATAATTGTTTAAATATTTTTTATTTTTTGATAACTTTTTCCGTTTGATTTTACCCGAAATCTGATGAAAAATGATTAAATCTGCCTATTTAAAATTAATCGGGCACGATCATGAGGATCCGTTTCAATGTGTCCCATCTGCCGGCGAGGAAGGCGAGTGTAGATCTCGATACTTCTTGAGCACCTGAGTGGGCCCAATGGTTAAGAACATGTGTTATCTCCGGGGAGGTCACAGGTTCAAAACCGGCGGGGGGTAGGGATGCTCATATTGGCCCCTTGTGACAAGGCTAGAAGGGTAGACGACCCTGGGATAGAGGTTTCACTTAGGTGGTGCCTCAGGACGTCTCGGCCCCTGCTGAGTCACAAGTTATTGGTATGTCTGGCTTGCGGGCTGTTGGATATACTCTTGAGAGGTTGCTGTTCCCATAGTTAAAAAAAAAGATCTCGATACTTCTTCCTCCATCGTCCCTTCCTGGGAACAACATCATCCCTCCAATATCATCATTTAGCGATGCAGTTTTCGCATTCAGTGACTTGCCCCACCCATAGTCTAATTCGTAAACAGGAAATTTGGGAGAATTCCCTGCACCAACAAAGTAACGGCCTCCCAAGGTTTCTGCTGCTAAGCTTGGAAGAGGGCTCCCGCTTCCAAGGCGGCACTCAACCCAGTCTATCAGACCATTTAACTGMTCCTCCGCGGTGCAGGACTTGATGAGCTCCKGGATGAGAGCTGCAGCGAAGYGGATATCTTGACCCAGAAGMTGTTTCGCTYGAGTTCGAGCAAAGCCCATGCATGCGCAGTTCCCAAAATACGTTGGGGSTACGGGGGGTTTTACTCGGCYTCTGCTATTAGCAATCATTCCAAAATCAACGACCTCTTTCTCTGGCACTTCTCGAGCTCTCGTTACGCATCTCCAAAAATGCGCGCTAACTGCCACAAACGAACTCCAAGCCCCGGCTCGTTCCTTCAACTTCCCAATAATTTCTTCATTAAAATGAAAACTACAAATCTCGAAGTCCTCTGTTTGGTGGTTTATGTATTCCTGGTTACTAATTTTTATTGTATGTGGAATCTAATTCTTTATAAAAAAAAATATAATAAGTTAAAAAAATATAATAAGTTAACCTGAAGTATTATTATTTTCTATTATTTTAGTTTTTTTAAACTAAACATACTTTACATTTTATAGATATGATATTTCAATTATAGAAAACATCTATTTTTTATTTTTTTAGTTTTTTTAAACCAAACATATTTTACATTTTATAGATGTGATATTTTAATTATAGAAATCTATCTAACTCTTCAATTATAGAAAGTTGTGTATAATGCACATTGTCTTTAACAAATTGTTTTCTCACACCCCACCCTCATCTTGAGGGTGATTTTCTCCCCTTACCTTTACCCCACCATCACCCTCATCCTATAATTGTATCCCACAACTCCACCAATATTTAATTCATTATCTTTCCCTTCCCATCCTCATCTCAAAATGTGTCTATCAACAATAATTCAATGTAAAAGAAAAAACTACATTATAAAAAAATATATATTAATAATAATTTAGCTTAATAATACACCAATCCATTTCCCTTTCCCTTTAAAGTGAAAAAGAAAGTACTTATACTCATCTTTGAAATATAAAAAAATAAATCATGAATTGACCATTATTAAATACATTAACCTTGACACACCAATCTTTACACAATTCCCAACCAAAAATGAAGGTGTCTTCGAGCATTAGCCAAAAATGAAAATGAAGGTGCCTTGATGCATTACATAAGGATATGAATTATAAATATAGATGTATCATTATGTGAATTTAGAGAATTATTTTGAATTAATACAGTAATTAATAATAAAAAAAATTAAAAGTTTATGTAGGTTGTAAAGTTGAAAATCTTAATCCTTATATTTATTACTTTTATTGTATATCTTTCTCTATACATTTCATTACTAATATATAAATTGAAAATCTTAATCTTTATATTTATTATTTTTATTGTATATCTTTCTCCATACATTTCATTAATAATACATAAATTGAAAATCTTAATTCTTATATTTATTATATTTTTATTGTTTGTTGAATCTAATTTCTTATAAAAAAATATAATAAGTTAACCTGAAGTATTATTATTTTCTATTATTTTAGTTTTTTTAAACTAAACATAGTTTACATTTTATAGATATGGCATTTCAATTATAGAAAGCATCTATCTTTTATTATTTTAGTTTTTTTAAACCAAACATATTTTACATTTTATAGATGTGACATTTCAATTATATAAAGTATGACTCTTCAATTATAGAAAGTTGTGTATAATGCACATTGTCTTTAACAAATTGTTTTCTCACACCCCACCCTCATCTTGAGGGTGATTTTCTCCCCTTACCTTCACCCCACCATCACCCTCATCCTATAATTGTATCCCACAACTCCACCCATATTTAATACATTATCTCTCCCTTCCCATCCTCATCTCAAAATGTTCCTATCAACAATAATTCAATGTAAAAGAAAAAACTACATTATAAAAAAATAATATATTAATAATAATTTAGCTTAACAATACACCAATCCATTTCCTTTTCCCTTTTAAGTGAAAAAGAAAATACTTATACTCATCTTTGAAATATAACAAAAAAATCATGAATTGACCATTATTAAATGCATTAACCTTGACACACCAATCTTTACACAATTCCCAACCAAAAATGAAGGTGTCTTCGAGCATTAGCCAAAAATGAAAATGAAGGTGTCTCCGTGCATTATATAAGGATATAAAGATGATATAATTAGTGATGACATGGTTTCTTCAAGCATTATCCAAAAATGAAGGTGTCTAGATGCATTATATAAGGAAATGAAGATGATATATAATTAGTGATGATATTTTTTTATTTTTTTCGTTATCATTTATTATTAATTTTCTCACCAATATACTAAGTGATGAAAATGAAAAAAATAAAAAAATATCATCACTAATTTAGTGGTGACAAAATTTAGTGACAAAATTTTGTCATCACTAAATTTTGTCACAATATACTAAGTTTGAGGGTTGAGTAATAATCTCAAACCCCAAATAAAGAGGGTTGAGTAATAATTTCAACCGCAAATCAATAGAATCAATAGGGTTGAGTAATAATCCCAAATCAATAAAAAACATAGCTTGTAATGGCAAATGTTCAATATTTAACCATTTTTTGTTTTAACCCTTTGATTTTCCCACCAAATTTGGATATGTCACAGTGTAAAATTTTCTATACTATATACGAAGTTTGAGGGTTGAGTAATAATCTCAAACCCCAAATCAATAGGGTTGAGTAATAATCTCAAACCCCAAATCAAGAGGGTTGAGTAATAATTTCAATCGCAAATCAATAGAATCAAGAGGGTTGAGTAATAATCCCAAATCAATAGAAAACATAGCTTGTAATGGAAAAGGTTCAATATTTAACTTTGTTTTAACCCTTTGATTTTTTCCACCAAATTAGGATATGTCATAGTGTAAAATTTTCTATACTAACTCAAAAGAATTAATCAGAAAATATTGTATTTAAAGGTCATGTCCAATTCAAGAACAAAGTGAAGTGGAAAACTCATTTTTTCGTTTCATAAACAAGGTTGTGTGGCAGCGCAGTCCCTACCAAGGAGGTTAGAAAGTAAATTGTGGAAAATGGGGTCGAATTGTAAATGAAACGATGTGTTTGGTGAAAAATGTATATCAGGGAAATGTTGTGCAAAATGTATATCACAGAAGATAGGGAAAAAGTAAATGACAGTCGACAGGCACATCAACATCTAATTTTTGAAAGTATATAGCAAACCTAATTTTTTTGAAAGTATATAACAAAGTAAAAAATTTGTTGACAGTGCAAGATTAAATTTGGAAATTTAAATGCATTTTCCATATGGACTGGTGAAAGATAAAAATATATGATGACATAAAATTAATAGGAGATAAGTAATATAAAAATTTAAATGCATTTGTGAACACGGGGTATATGTAAATGACACTTGCATTGTTGAACGCCATTTATTTTGAAATATATAAAAAAAGAAAAGTGTGTAACATATAAAAGAGTAGATGAATTTGCCATACAGACCATTGAAGGATAAGAATAAAAGTCTAACATATTAAAAAACAAATGCATTTGTTATACAGAATGCGAAAAGATAAGAATAGAGTCTATAACATATAAAAATTTAAATGCATTTTTTTTTTCAAGTATGTGAAAAAATGAAAGTTTGTTACATACTACTGCAAATTTTGAAATATACCAAAAAATTAAAGTCTGTTACATATAAACCGGAATTTCAATGTGTTTTTCATGTAGACTGGGATTGGGGCTCCCGCAGACCATTAGAGAAATATGTATAAGAAACAGGATTGTGGAAAGAAGATAGACTGCAATAGCTGCAAAAGAAAATAAATGGAAAGGTATAAGTGTTTGCCTATACATTTGTATTTAAGAAAGTGGAATAACCGAGTTGAGAAACAAAGAAAGATGCGATGACTAAACTTATAGTGAGGGTACATATGAGCGCTTTGGCTATTTTCTTGCGGCTGTCATTTCATTGATTTCAGCGATTATTGCGGTTACAAGGATGTTCTCCACAACTGTTGGAATGCTAGGAACTGCCTGTTGTCTTTCGTGGGTGACCTGTTTTAATTGCCTTTCGACCCATTCTTCAATGTAGCTTCTCATTGGGGCAACATTGATCTCATTCTGAATTTTGATGTTGAAAACTTCGTTTTCTAATTCCTGGAAGTCGATAGAAAGATTACAGAGAGCCTGATGAATTTCCTCATTCTGTACTGCATATTTGATTAGCCAGTCATGGATGTGAGCTTGATCAAATTGAAGGATGCTGTAAAAAATTTTGAGAGACAAGGTATTCAACATAGCAACCCGTTTATCAAACTCTTTCTTGGTTAAGGGAAAGGAGTTTGCGATTAAGAGGGGGTCTTGGAAGTCGTTGGTTTTCCCTGCTAAGTCTATATTTGACAGCTTTGTGAATAATTTATCTTTCTTCGCTATGGCTTGTTCACATGAATGAACAATGAGACACAGGTTCTTTACTTTTTGTTTCCAACATGCATTCAATTGACCGATCCGGTTTTTGGATGGAAGATCTTCTTCTCTTCTTTTTGTTTCTGTCATATTGTTGACAATCTTGCCAAAAGGGATGACCGTTTTTAAAAAGAAATTTTCTTCATCTTTTAATTCATCTTGCAAAAGCTCGAGCAAGCTATGTTCCTTGGTTCCAAGGGAAGCGATGATTTGTGAACTTTTCCATGCCTGGGTAACCAGTTCCACTCTTTTTTTGATATTGTTCTCCACATATCCTTTACATGATGCGAGCAAGGTGGAGGATGCTTTTACATTGGGTGCAGGGGTGTTAGGCATGGCTATTTCCAAAGGATCGACAAGCAATGGCATAGGAATGAAAGTGTCTTCCAATTCCTTGACTCGGCCCTTCAGTTTGGCATTATGGGTCTTGATACGTCCAATGGAATCATGAAGTGCTTCTCCAGTCGTGGTGTGAAGTTCACAGATTTGGGACGGCCGCATGTTGGCAACGCCAACCTCTGAACGAGATTTTCCTTTGATATTTTTAACATTTTTTTTCTCAAATATCAATATTTTGTTCCGGCTATCAAAAACAACGCTCTGGAACACGAAGGATTCATCTTCGTCAAAATTTTGGGTAACGGATATGTCCATTGGATGGTTATGGTGGATGTCCTATTGGGGATGATCAAGGAAGGGGAACATGGCATCTAGATTAGTGTCAACTTCTATGTTCTGACTTTGAATTTCTGGCTCTTCTACCTGACCCACATTTTATTTCCTCTTCTTCTCTACTGGAAGCTTGTGAAAACTATCAATTTTAGAGTGAGGAGGGTCGTTATCTCCTCCTTCATTTGAAGAACTCTAGTTTTCTTTGTTGATGTGATGGGACGTTGCAGCTATGCTCCAGGATGTCGTACTTTTTGGAGTGGTATTTGTGGATTGAACACTCTTGTCACTGGGGCCTTTCCCCTATTGCGTGTACAATTTAGTGTAGATTTTCACTGTCTCTACATCACCGGTATCAGAGGCAGGACCATCACTGTCTCTGTTTTTGGGCAGGTGTTTATTTACAAAACAATCGCTGAGGCCAAGTGATTGTAAATGTTGTCTAAAAGTATCATAGGGGTCGAATCCTCTTATATCTTCAGCATATCTGAGGTTGGATATGCTAAAATGTGCTGCGAAATCGTCAATTTTGTTGACGTTTTTCAAGACGAATTCCCCTATTTTCCAAGGCAGAGGAATGAACTATTTTTTTTTCTTCCTTTGGAATAGATGGAACCAGTATCTGTATTGACATGCTACTTCTGCAATAAAAATTATGTTCGTAATGTGAAATGGAAGGAGAGCAGGTTGTTCCATGGAGCCAAAAATTCTTATGACAGTGTAATTATCCAAATGTTGGAGTGTCCCCTTATTGTGAAAAAAACTAGTTGCATGTTCAAATATGCGGGGAGCATTTTCTCCTAACAACAAAACTTTGAAAATAGACAGGAAGCCATTAAAAACCTCATAAAAACAGTGGGAAGCCTTGTGCTTCCACAAGGCCTCGTACCAGAACGTTATTGGGTGGAATTCCCAGTTGAATTTTTTGGACAGAGATAGTTGGGGAAATTGACAAGAATGTGCTATTGCAAAAACAAAATAGGATGACATAAAAAAATTCTTTTTCCTTTTGTAGCTTGACAATTGGGAAAATATTTCATGGGAATTTAACCTGCTCCAATAAAAAAGGGCTTGTTCATTGACTGTGAAATACAAAATATAAAGAGGCATGCGGGAAACAGTACATGTGGACTCCTTTCCTGTTATTCTTGTAAACAGCCAGGCAATTTCCCAAAATGGATTTCTAAATGAACTAACCTGCATACTTGTAATCTTCAGGAACTAGATTCAACCTTTCCAAAAAATGGGGCAAGAGGTTCAATCCGTTATTATGCTTTGCTAAGAACTGTTTTCAATCTTCTCCTTTGAATGTCAATGTTGGCTCGGGCAATTTCAGCATCTGGCAAAAGACCTGAGGTGACAAAGAAACAAAAGAGTCGTCGTGCAGTAGAATAATTCTTTGGTCTGTAATAAATTCATCAACGCACCAAGAGACCAGGTCCTTACAATAAAAAACCTCAGGGACACAGCCTGCATGAGCAATTCCAGAGGTCCAAATTACTTCGTTCTCTGCGGTAGGGGTTGAGTAATAAGAAAATGCCCTGGAACAGTGGAAGTTTTGGTCCTCACGCCCGAAGGTGTTCACTGTATCTCCACAGAACTGGTGTCGAGCTAATGCCATAGGTTTATGAGAAGAATGTTTTACTGCAGATGATGGTTTAAATGAATTGTTAGAGAGAATAATGTAACTTTTTGCTAAATCTTGGTTAAATGCTTCTAAATGGGAAATCTCCTCGAGCCTTTCGTTGATTAATGACAACCTGTATTGGTGGTGCACGATGAACTATTAGCAGTAAAAATTATTTATTGCATATTTAGAAATGCGAACGTGGTGGGTACAATGAAGAGCAATTAAGGAATGGAGGTTTCATGAATGTGCGAAGGGCACGCCGTGTGAACGGGATTTCACGATTTTAAAATGAACACTCGTAAGGGATAATATAATCCGCTCGCAAATTTTGGTTTAATGCACATGAATACGCGATGTCCTCGAGCCTTTCGCCCATCAAAGATAATATATATGGTTTTTGCACGATGACTTGTTAGAATTAAATACCAGTAATTCCATATTTAGAAACAAGATATGTGTGTGTGTGTGTGTGTGTGTGTGTGTGTGTGTGTGTATATATATAACTTTTTATTTTCTTTTATTATAGACAAGTGCGAAGATGACGGAGAGGGCGGAGAGAAAGCAAAGAATGGAAATCTTTGAAAAATGGTCGGATGGGTTTGAAAAAGGGGTTACGGGGATAGTCAGGGTAGCCGAGTGTTGCACAATGAAATTTCATGTTTCAGAATTTTTGAGTTCAAAATGTGTAAAACGGAAGAGATCATGATGGGACAGTTGAGTGATCGGTTTGTATATTTGCAGAATTCCACCAAAGTGGCTAAGTATGGAACAGGGAAATTGCTAATTGCATATGTGGCAATAAGATCTTATATATAATTTCGAACTGCTAATTGCAAAGGGGTGCGGATACAAGAAACAACAACTATGAACTGAATATTTCTTCAACCCGCCAAACCGATGATTCGCCAAAGAAATTCGAACAAATGGCGAAGTATGGAAAACAGACAGACGGGATTCAAAATGGGGTGACAATAGTTCCACTAAATATGCGAGGACCCGACAGTTAAATTGTATTTCTTGAAAGTTTTCGGTGCAAAAATGTGCAGCATAGAAAAGGGCATGATAGGTGGACCGTGATACGGAAAAGCGTATGATCTAAGAATGGTTGCAATTTTGAATATCTGTCAATTTTTATATATTGGAGCTACGAACGCTGTTTGGAGGTTACGGAAAAGTAGAATTGCAATGTCGACCCGACCAACGCGCAAGTTCGCCTGTCAATTTGTATATGGTGGAACTCTGGGTGCCAGTTGTGGGACAGGGAATAGTAGACGGTCAATTTAAAGAAAGGGGAAGCGGTCGTTGGAAACACAAACGCATGAATCCACAAAGATGTGGACAAATGCATTGTCGGGAAAAAAATGATTAAGTAACTAGGAAGAGAAACTAGAGGGAATAAAAGAGTGGTAAAATAGAGAGGCGAAAGGTAGTTTTTGTAAGCGTGAATTGGTTTCAAAGAAGCGTCATCGTTGAAAAACCATGATCTACTAATTGCCAGCAAATGCATTGTTGAAGATTACATTTTATTGCAACGTATGCTTGGAGCTATGTTCTTGATACATTATTCCATGACTGTAACATATCAACTTAACCACTAAATTTCCTTTTCTACTAATTGCCAACAAATGCTTTGTGGAATATTAGATTTTATTAGAACATGTGCGTGTAACTATGTTCTTCATACATTCTACCATCAGTGCAACATATTAACTCAAGTATTAAACTTATTGCATTATGGGATGTTAGAATTAAAACTTAATAATTGCATGTCTAGAAACAAGAATAACGATTTTGTCGCAACATTGTACATTGGTATTAGTAAACACAAGATCGAAGAAGTACGAGAGAACTGAACCATTCCAATTAGAACATGCGTTAAACCCAGAAAAGAGGCAACAATGAAGAGTGCAAGGAATTTTTTTTTTAATAGAAAATCCATTTAAAATAAAAAAATAAGAAAAACACCGAGTACTGTACATCTATGCTTAGAAATTGGACCCAGTTATTTGGGACAACACATTGAAGGTATCTGCGACAAACAAAGGCACGGGTTCTGTAGTATGCAAGATCCTTGGAGTTTTCTTGTCAATGAATCATCCTTTGCTGAAATTGATATTTTTCATAAGCTTTTCCTCAAAAAGAAGACAAAAATGGTTGTAGGGAAAGTGGAATAGCCCTTAGCTGAAATCGCCTTTGCATAGTCCAAAAAAATTCAGTATCACAGCTTGCATGTGAAATTGCAGAGGCCTAAATTAGTCCATTATGGGCAGAAGGAGATGACTAGTAGGAAAATGCCTGGCAGGAGCGAGATTTTTGGACCTGATGCCCGAAAATGTTAAACAATATTTTTTTGGCTTGAAATATATCTCTGGGAGCATCAACATATCATTTCTTTACACTGAAACTCTTCCACTCAGAACAGAGTAATTTGGAACTTTGGAATTCCTACTTTTGCGGTGCAAAGTGGTTGTTGCGTTCACCGTCAATTTCTTTTCTGGAACTCCTTTTGGTGTTGTCATGACTACGATCACTGAGCCGGGAAGGTCCATTCGTTATGGTTGATTTAAATTTGGGTGCAAGAGTGGGAAGATTCTCTGCATTGCCATCATCCATTGTCATATCATTGTCCATTAAATCATCTTCTTCTAGCTCGAAATTCATGGCATCAACTTCTGCGATAGCAATGAATGCAACTGGGCAGGTTCTCTGACCAGCCAGGGTTGCGATGGAATTTTTTGGCTTGAAATATATCTCTCGGTGTACCAAGGGACCATCTCATTTTTTGCTACTAGGCGAAGGGAGATGAATAGTCACAATATGCCCTGGAATAGTGGAACCTTTGGCCATTATGCCCCAATGTGTTTACTGTGTGTGGAGAGAACTGCTGCCAGAAGTTATTTAGAATTTTCGTTTGGTCGAGATGATGTTTGAAATGAAAATCGGGGAGGGATAATATAAGCCTCCACAAATTATGGTTTAATGTGTATCAATGGAATATCTCCTCGAGCCTTTCGCTGACCAATGAAAATTTCCAGGGTTCATGCGGAATGAGTTGTGACCATCACAACTCACTAATTGCACAATTAGAAAAAAGTGCGAATGTGGCGGTGATGGTGAAAAGAAATTAAGAATCAGAAATTACTTAAAAGCACCAACCCGTCGGCGTACAAAAAAAAAATATTGCATGGCCTTTGAAATGAATTCTTGGAAAGGATAACATGCTTCTGGGCAAATCTTAATTTAATTCATACTAATGACAAATCTTCGCCGGAATTCCGAACATTAATGATAGTTTTAATGGTTGCTGCAGGATGGCTACTAGCATTAAATATTAATTATTATGTATCTGGAAACAAGTACGAAGGCAACATCAATGGCGCAACCGATTCCAAGAAATACCAAAGTATGAAAAGCGGTCGGGCGAAGATATACCCAGGGCACGTGATAGGCCGATGGTTCTCGGCCTGGCGGGATGAAAATTGAGCCTCTATTGTTCCGTGTCCTACAAATCGCACATACAGTTCCGTGATATACAAATTGACACGCAGACTTGCAGGTTGGTTGGTTCAACATTGCATTTTTTTTTTGTCCTTAGCGATTCCATATTAATTCCATAATTAGCCACTTTTTTGGATCAGGGGTTCTCAGGCTGGTAGGCAAAAAAATGGGCATCTATTATTCCACGCTCTACAAATAGCAGTGACAATTCCATGATATACAAATTCAGAACCTGACCTACGCTAAATTATTACTATTAAATATTTATATTGCAGAATTTAATTATATGACAAAGTTTGCACAATCTGATCGACCGAGTGATATAAAAGTATTTTGACAAACGACCCATATAAAAAAGAGTCATTCCATACTTAGGCAGTTTTTTGATCGTGGGTTGGAGGCCTCGCGGGCTGAAAAAAGAGTCTCTATTGTTCTGTGTCCTACAAATAACACCCAGATTTCCGCAGTATACAAATTGACAGGAGGACTTATGGGTTGCTTAGCTGAACATTGCATTTGATTGCGGGTTTGCAGCCTGGCGGGCTGAAAATTAAGTATCTATTGTTCTATGTCCTACAAATAGCACCTATAGTTCCGTGATATACAAATTCACATGTGGACTTGTGGACAGTTTCTATATAAAGTATGGAATTAGATTTTATACAGCATATGCAGATCCCTCATTCCATACTTAGGCAGTTTTTGGATCGCGGGCTCGCGGTCTGGCAGGCCGAAAAGAGAGTCTCTATTGTTTAGTCTCCTACAAATAGCACCCAGACTTCCACGATATACAAATTTATAGCGTTCTAGAACATATGCGGATCCCTTATTCCATACTTGGGCACTTTTTGGATCGCGGGTTCGCGACCTGGCGGGCTGAAAATTAAGTATCTATTGTTCTGTGTCCTACAAATACCACCTAGATTTTTGTGTCCTACAAATAGCACCTAGACTTCCGTGATATACAAATTCACACACGGACTTGTGGACATAGTCTATATAAAGTATGGAATGAGATTTTGTACAACATATGCGGATCCCTCATTCCATACTTAGGCAATTTTTGGATCGCGGGCTCACGGCTTGGCGGGCCGAAAATAGAGTCTTTATTGTTCCGTCTCCTACAAATATCACCCAGACTTCCGCGATATACAAATTGATAGTGTTTTAGAACATACAAGGATCCCTCATTCCATACTTGAGCACTTTTTGGATCACGGGTTCGAGACCTAGTGGGATGAAAATTAAGTATCTATGTTCCGTGTCCTATAAATAACACCTAGACTTTTGAGATATACAAATTGACACGTGGACTTTTGGACATAGTCTCTATATAAAGTATGGAATGAGATTTTATAAAGCATATGCGGATCCCTCATTCCATACTTAGGTAATTTTTGGATCGCGGGTTCCCGGATTGGCACGCTGAAAATAGAGTCTCTATTGTTTCGTCTCCTACAAATAGCATCCAGACTTCCACGGTATACAAATTGATTGGTGGACTCGTGTTGGTTGGCTGAACATTGCACTTTTATTGTCCCGTAGCGATCCCGTATGAATTTCAATTTTAGCATTTTTTTTTTTATTGGGGGCTCTGGGGCTGGCGAGATGGAAATTGGGCGTCTATTGTTCCGCGCTTTACAAACACATTTTTCTAGAACATATGCGGATCCCTCATTCCATACTTCAATACTTTTTCGTTCGCAGGTTCGCGACCTGGTAGGCTGAAAATTAAGTATCTATTGTTTTGTGTCCCACAAATATTACCTAGACTTTCGTGATATACAAATTGACATGTGGACTTGTGGACATAGTCTCTAAATAAAGTATGGAATGAGATTTTATATAACATATGCGAAGATCCCATATGAATTTCATATTTAGCGTTTTTTTTTTATTGGGTGTTCTGGGACTGGCGGACTGAAAATTGGGCCTCTATTGTTCTGCGCTGTACAAAAACATTGTTCTAGAACATATGCGAATCCCTCATTCCATACTTGGGCACTTTTTGGATCGCGGGTTCGCGACCTGGCAGGCTGAAAATTAAGTATCTATTGTTCTGTGTCCTACAAATAGCACCTAGACTTCCGCGATATACAAGTTGACACACGAACTTGTGGACATTTTCTTTATATAAACTATGGAATGAGACTTTATATAGCATATGCGGATCCCTCATTCCATACCTAGGAAGTTTTTGGTTCGCGGCCTGGCGGGCCGACAATAGAGTCCTCATTGTTCTGTCTCCTACAAATAACACCTAGAATTTCATGATATACAAGTGGACAGGTGGAATCGGGTTGGTTGACTGAACATTGCAATTTTAATGTCCCGTAGCGATCCGGTATGAATTTCATATCTAGCGATTTTTTTTGATCGGGTCTCTGGGGCTCACAGGCTGAAAATTGGGCCTCTATTGGTCTACGTTGTACAAGCAGCAGGCACATCTCCACGATTTAAAAATTGACAAATGAACCTGTGGGTTGCGTCACTCAACATTGTAGTTTTCATTGTTCCTTGTCCTCCGAATAGCCCTTGGAGTTCCGCGATATACAGATTGACAAATGGACTTGAGGGCTGGAAGGTTCAAGTTTGCCATTGTTTACAGATACTAATCCCTATCAAATATCTAACATATCTAAAAACATGATTTTCAATACTAAATTATTAATAATAATTTTTGTTATTGCAGAATTTAATTAAACAAGAAAGTTTGTACAATCTGGTCGGGTGACTAATATAAAAGTTTTCCGACAAATGAGCAATACATAGTAAACATGTACTTTTAGAAAGTATGGACAAGAGATTTTATAGAGAATATGTGGATCCCTCGTTCCATACTTGGGCACTTTTTGGATCACAGGTTCTCGGCCTGGTGGGCTGAAATTTGAACCTCTTTTGTTCGGTGTCCTGCAAATATCACCTAGACTTCCGCGATATAAAAATTGATAGGTGGACTTGCGGATTCCACGTCTGGAAGGTTCAAGATTGCAATTGTTTAGCAATGCTCATCCTATCTAACTTTAGCTAAAAAAATTATTTTTAGATACTAAAATATTAATATTAACTATTGTTATTGTACAAGTGAATTACATTAAATTATTAAAGGATGTTAAATCGCTTATTTTTAAAAAAATGAAGGAAACAAAAGATTTTTTTTGTAAAATTCTATCACCGCAAGAATAACAAGGACCAATTTGAAGTTTAAGGCCCTCTTGTTCATATGATATCACAATTTCACTCCGCACAGTATATATTCGTTGATTTCAAATTATTCCAGGATATTAATTTTACCAAGTTCATCGAATAAGCAAAAAATGTGAAAAGAACGATCAAATTGAATTTTTAGAGCTTCTTGTTGGTATGATAGGACAGTTGCACTTTGCACACTATATATTTGTTGATTTCAAATTATTTCACAACAATAATCTGACCAAGTTCACCGATCAAGGAAATTTGCCAAAACAAGTCACATAGTACATTTGCGTCACAACACCATAGAAATTACCAGGCGGATCTATGTGCCAGCTGGCCAAAAAAATTCAACTATATTGTTCCGTGTCCTCCAAAGAAGAGCTGGAGTTACACAGTATACAAATTGATAGACAAACCAGATAACCAAGAACCAACCATACTTTAAACAACCCAGAAGAAAGTTCCCAGAAGGTTCCATTGAGCAGAACCCATCGACCTTTGCACCAAACAATTTGATATACAAAGAAAAGACGTCGGTGCATTCCTTTTCTCTTGAAACGAACATTCATCTAGATGTTGAACAAATATTACAGAGAGATGTGAGGTATTTTTCGTTTCCTCCCAAAGTTTGATTTAATTTATTTTTTTTCCCTTCTTCAGTCGATATGCCCTTCTTCAGTGAATTTTCTCTATATTCGAAGCTACCGCAACATATAGACACTGCTTGCCTTTTTGTGTAAATACATTTCATATGACAACTCTGCCAATTCAAGAAGCACATTTTGTAACATAGGTTTCCTAATCGAACACTGCACAGTTTTGTTTCCCACGATTCAGATAACACCATTGACGCAATGTCCATAAATATATGGACATTTTTCATCACATCGCAGACAATCAATCGTATCATCACTTATCAAAGCGGAGGCAGAAGCAGTGGAATGGCATTTTGCACATACAGGCTCAAAGGGGGTCGAGTACACATTGGCTGCAACTAAAATACCTTCAAACTGGCAATGCGAGCAAAGGGATTAATACATTGAACAATATAATACACAACTGCATCCCCCCCTCCCCTGTAAAACAAAAAAGAAAAACTAAACAGGTGCATAAATTTGTTGAAGACTATTTCTATAAGCAAAGTGAGGATGATTTTGTGGATGTATACGCACAACAATTGTAGAGATAGATAGTTTCTCCAGATCCTCTACTATATCTGCTCGCAACTCTATTACAAACGTTGCCTGGGTTGTCCGAAAGATCCTTTCTCTAGCATCCTTCTTATTTGTTATATTTTTGAACAGCATAAGTGGAATCTTCCCTCTATGCAATTGTGTTCCATTGACAAAAACAAATATGAATACGTATTGAACAATTGTAGCTGCAACATGGAACAGTGAAATATTTGTGTAACTTATCCGACATATATGCAGACGTGAAAGTTAAGAACAAAACTGAATATGAAAAGAGGTACCATTGCCTTGTCGTTGTTCGACTCTCCATCCTTTATATGGAGAATGTATTGCGACCCAAATTTTCTCGTTGGTGTCATAGCAGCCCCAATCATTCCAATTGGGTAAATATCAGTGCTCTGTGCAAGTTTCCTAATAATCGAGTCCGGGAGGAAGTGATATTCTGAACAAATAGCAAGAATTTTTTCCACAATACTTGTTTCATTGAGCAAAATAATTCGATCGCAATCACCACGGTCATATACTATTTTGGTCAATACATTAAAATTTGTAATAGATATCCCATTACGTGGCAATATCTTTTCTGCATGTTTCTGGACAAGTTGTGGAGGAACAGTCAGTGTGACTGTCATCATGGCATCCTTGTCTTTCATATCAGCATGCATAATGAATCTACTTTTGTTTCCCTTATCCAAGTAGGTGGTATACACAACCATTATGTCCCCGACAAACAGTTGTCCAGTTTGGCGGTTGTTCAAGCCCTCTATTGACAGTACTTTGGATGTCACAACTCTAGACCTGATGACATTTTTTGAACAGGAAAACTAAAGTGAATGGTAGTGTGCTACAAGTACACGAATAGTATGGATGAACTATGGAGCCTCAGTTTTGCAACCACACCTCTTGGTCTGTCGAACATGCAGCATGTTCGACATTTCACTTGTACTTGTTGATACTTCTTACGAGCTGGAAACCATGTATTGCAAATGGCATCAGCATATCCGCCATGCCATAGATGAATATATAGCCCAGGAATTTTTTTTAGTAAACATAGTAAAAGCACAGCGTATGCATCTTTACCTTTGGCCTTATCAATTTTTTGATGTCTGGGATGACTAACTACTCATGGCCATCTCACTAGTCCAACTTTTTCTGATGCAAGCATGTGTAGATGAACATCAGGATTAAACAAATATATGCAATGTATATTGTCCATAGGAAGGACCAAATAACCGTAAAATGTATGCATCTTAATTTTTTAACTGGATAAATGTTTAACAGTAAACAGGGAATGATCGTGGGTCACCATGGCCAATCAGTATATCGCAGACCCCCGAAAGCCAGGGGAGGAATCTTCAACCTACCAACCTGGCAGCCGCAATCGACAAAGTGGGTAACTATGGAATAAGGTAGAACCAGGACCACATATGCCAGTCCGTTAGTCTACCAACCGGCGCACGAGGGAAATTTTTGAAATTACACTAAGCAGATGAATTAGAAAAAAAAAAAGGGATAATAGAAAATAGAAAAAGTAGAAACAGGGAGCATAGAAAGGCCCATTACTGCGAATTCATCGTTTTCAAGTCTAATATTATATTCTCCCTCCTGGTTTGTATATTTAATTTACCGACACACTTGGTATACCTTTTAGAATATTGTACCACAGAACCCTCTACTGCTACACAGAAGAATTCATATCCCTGTCCAAGCAACCTATTTTTTCCAAGGCAGCAACGCCAAAGATGCAATCGAGACGAAGGCAAGTTAGTATGAAAACAAACATCTAAAAAAAAAAGAAAAAGGTTTATTTACCGGCCAAAGAGTCCTTCATCCTGTCCAACGATTTTGTTTCTTTAAATGCATCAATGCAGTGCAAACACAATGGACATAAACTAGCTTAGTATGTAGGAAGGAACGTATGTAACCAAGATAACTTACCATGTAGGAAGGCACACAACTAGTTTAACACATATACATACCATAAATGAGATACAAAACAATGAAATATGAAACAACAATACAAGTATGCACCTTTCTATATCCTCTTCAGCCGATGCAGTCAAGACTCCCTCCTTTTCTCTAGCTACTATGTGTGTTTCAATGTGGGAACCCACAAAATTCAATGTACATCAATGGAAGTTGGTATTCACTGGAGAACAAGCAATATGTAGATACAACAAAACTGACTCAACAGACAGTTTACAAAGGAAGAAACATGAACCTTTTCTCTTCTCTATCCATGGGTGTAAACGTCTAACTTTTTTTTCCCTAGACAAAATATATTACAAGGCAGAAAATATCACGCAATTGCATGGTCGTAGCTAAACGATTTCTGGTTTTCCCGAAAATTCATCCAGATATGCCCTTTAACCATGTTCTTTATCCTCTACACAGAATGTTGTGCCCACGTTACAAGTTCTCAGTTTTCTGTGGCAAACTACCCAGAAATACTTCCAGACATGAAATATAATATTGAAGAATATTTGTTGCACATATCATATCTCAAGAACAACACAAATTGTATCATGCACACACTAGTCTATGTAGAGGAGAAATAACATGTCATGTCATATCCACACATCTGACCATACATGGTCTATAAATGTAGGCTACATACATCTGCTTTATCCCAATAAAAAACCAATGGATATTGTAACTTCACATGTAATCCTCCAACAATTTTATATGCAACTATTTTCTTTCATGGAAGGACTTGAGCACCAGGAAAATCTCACAGAAATATAGATAACGGCCTTTGCAAAAATGGAAAATAACACAACTGCAGATTGAATGGTGGGTGAAAGGGTTGAACACCGTAAAGCACCCCAAAAAAACAATAACAATCCAAAAAAAAAAAAAAAGCTCCAACCACCGCCGCTACACCCCAACCCTGCAAGGCCGAATCAAAGAAAAGAAACCAGAAAGGACCAAACCAGCGAGAAAGCACGAAGAGGCCAAACTACACCCCAACGCCCCAAAGCACAAACCCTAGGGAAACAAACAGAACCAACAACCCAGGAACCAACGAACCAACAAAAGCCACTGACCCAGTGAACAACATATGTATCTCCAACGATTACCAAACTGCAGCTGAAGTAGAAAAGGAACCGGAAACATACAAGGAACATGCGACTACAAATAAGAAAACATTCTTACTTGCAAATTGAAAACATTGAACAACAAACAAGGAATACAAAATGAAACTATGGCATCAAAACTTACTCTGAAACGATGAAATGCAGAAGCGCAGGTCGAATCGCGAGTGAAACAACAAAAAACAACAACCGAGAAACCAGCGAAGAAGAACCACTCACCGAACTAGTAAACAATGTATCTAGCTTCAATGATTACGAGGATGAAACATACAATGGCAACACCTGACAAACCAGAAAAGAAGAAGCGGTCACTGAACCAGTAAACAATGTATGTAGCTTCAATGGTAGAACACGGCTGAAACATACAATGGCTATTGAATTGGCATGTACTCCGAGAACCATATTTACATAAACATTTAAGACTCTCAGGCTGTCTAAGGACCTCGTGGTATGAAAAAATTTAAGTTGTCAGGGGTGTTGGAGGGCGTTGCGTCATGTAACCATTTACGTTGTCAAGCCTATTGAGGCATCTCGGAATAAGTGTCAATAAATTTCAAGAAATATACAAAGCTTGGATATGAAAACATTTCAATATGCTTAGTACATATCAAAACTAACAGATATATTCGGGTAGCAGAAAATGCTAATACAAACATTCGAACTAATGGTAGCATTAATCGACCTTCAAGCAATATACAGGAAAAATGTATGATTAAAACATATTGTCTACTAGAAAAAGTTTGGATATGTTTCCATATACTGCATTGGGAATAGCGAAGCTAGAAATAAGACCTCCAATCTCTTAGCCAATCAGATCAGTACATATATGTTACTTTTTATGATATAAAAACATATGCTTTTAATTCCATAGCTCCAACAATAGGTATTGTGCAAATATTTTCGTTCAAAGGACAAACTAATATGTAGTCAATGCTTTATCGATCGCTATAGCCCCTCTATGCCTACGACAGGGACTAATAATGATAGGAATCAATGTTAAGTCGTTTTACAACCTTAAATGTTAAAGTATGAGAGTTGAATGATAGGGAATCAATGTTAAGTCATTTTACAACCTTAAATGTTAGAGTATGAGAGTTGAAATTTAGATATTTAGTAGATTAGGGAATATTGCTACCCATCCACAAAATCTCATGAAAATATATTTAGTTAAGCATCAGATGAAAACCTTAAACACTGTGCGATGGAAAATTCAAGGTGCATCTCATCAAGAGTACTACTAGTTCAATGTTTAACCAATCTACAAAATTAAATCTCTTAGTATGACACTGAAACCTAGAAATGGTGTATAGGACATAATCTCTTCCTTCCGAAATACTTTCATAAAACATCATTGCATTTAATTCTTA
>ML784441.1:110451-122087 GCA_009831015.1 Picea engelmannii
CTTATGGGCTCAAATTTGACTCGCACACCCACTTTCTTCCATCATCAATTCATCATGTAAACCATAAACCCTAATTTTCTTTCAAAGTACACAATTTGGTTGACACAATTTTTAAGTTTGCTTCAATATTTCTTCATTTTTCTTTCAAGTTCTACATTAATGTATATAAAATGTATATGTGTCATAGTTGTGATGAAAAATCCCTCATTTTCGTTGATTTCTTAATCAACACCATAAAAATACTAAAGGCGGGGCAACAGTGACATGTGAATGGGGCCAACGTTGAATTTTTTTCAAACTATTTATGTATGCATTGAAATTTTACATGGATAGACTATTTGCATGCCTTAACGATATGGGATGGTTTCTGGACTCAAGTTTCACTTACACGCCCACTTTCTTCCATCATCATATCATCATGTAAACCATAAACCCTATTTTTCATATGTTCTAGTAGATATGTTAATGATTCCAAATTTCATATTTGTATTGTACTCAAGGTCCATCTAGCTTGCAAAGTATCAAATTTTAATTTCAAGTTGATAAACCAAATATGAAATGAATCCAAACATCATTTGATATCATCGAAAGAGAGACAAATGTAAATAATCTTGCGACGAATTAGTGATACTATCGACGAAAAAGGTTCGTCGATAGTATAACTAATTCGTCACAAGAATATTCTCTAATTTGAATGGTGTTACATGGTTTGAAAGGAGTGTAGGGATTATAATATACTGCAATGTAGTGTATTCTATAAGAACAATCTCTATGCCAAACCTCAAAATGGATAGTACCATATCTTGTTCATAAGACAAATATTCTTTGTATGTTTCCTTTATGGTGGCTAGAGCCCTCAGTACACATGATGCATGACAATGAAATGTAACAATTTGACTATTGAATCATAGTGCTATGTCACCCTTGGTTATCGAAAGAACATAAGGTTCTTAGGTCCTATTTGAATCTTCTTATAATTGAGATTCATTACATAGTCCTTGAAAAAAGACAAAAGACTTATGTAGCAGATATTTGGTCTTTGTGTGGGACATTTTATGCCATTAGTATGTTTTGTACAAAAATAATGGATCTTGGGGACTACGACATGGTGAAGGAATGAGGAACAAGGAACAAGGAACAAGGAATAAGGAACGTAAATTTTACTAGGACTAGACACCGGCAACAGTGACTTGTGAATGGGGCCAACGTTGAAAATTTTTCAAACAGTATCTGTATGCATTGAAATTTTACATGGATAGACTATTCGCATGCCTTAACAATATGGGAGGTTTTATGGGCTCAAATTTGACTCACACAATATCACACCAACAAAACCCTAACTACCAACCCTTTCGACAACACCTGTGAAGCAGATGAAGTCTCACCCAAGGTAGAGGCAGGGGTGGTTGCAGGACTCAGATGTATGCAACCTTAGCTGGGACACAAACCTGTGATTCTAACACTTAACAAAGCACTTAGCAGTTAATCTTCATCAATATTCAGTCTTATTATACTTCGCAGATAACACAGAGCATCGCAACATTTACTTAGATCTAAGATCTTTCAGCACTTAGTAACAATAAACAGATTAGATCTTGTAGATCAACACTAAGAATATTCATACATATCAGAGCTAACATTCATTCATAGCTCATAAGAACAAAGCATAAATATATCTATCTAAACATATCAAACCACTTAGCAAAGGAAGAGACAAGGACATCAAGTCAAGGCACAGAGCACAACACATAGATTTATCATGGTTCACCCCCACCCTGGGGCTACGTCCACAAAGTCTTCTTCTTTATTAATGTCTTCAATTGGTTACAACACAAAACCTCCAAACCTTACTTCACACAGGATAGAAGATTTGCGCATCTCACTAGATACTTCTTCCTTGCCTTACAGCACAAAGCCTTCTACAATCTCTCACTGGGACTTTCACTCATCTCTGAAAGTCTTACACAAAATGAAAAAATCCTTACAATACTTGATCACACATATCCCACTCTTAGCACTTTATCCAACTTGCACTAAGCAATCACCAAGTGCACTAAGAAACAACTTCTACTATTTCTTACATTGCCTATCTATTTATACATTACGAAAGTGGACCTAAGCGTGGGTGAACCCATGGGCTGACATCCCTTCCCCATTACACTAACCCAAGACCCTAAAAGGACCCAAAAAGGGGTCTAGCTTCCGCGATTTCTGCTTCATGTTGCGCTCCATCTTTGACAAGTTGTTGAAGTCCCAAAAATAGTCAAATATGTCCAAGTGTTCCTCAAAACTTGGTCAAGGGCCAACAGGCCCCCAACACTCACCTGTGACTCGTCCCGAGTCACTCAAGTTTGGGTAACTCTATCTCAAAGGTCTTGAGCTTGGCTCGAGCTTCTTCGACTTGTCTCTGTGATACTACTTCTTTCTCAACAAACTCCTGAAAAACTGCTTCGCTGATAGGTCCTTCAAGTTGTTGCTCAACTGTAGCAACTACTTGTTCGAGTAGTGTTCCTTGGCCTTCAATTTCTTCAAACAATAGGTAGGCCGCCTCCTGGATCAGTTGGAGTTTATGGGTGGCTTCCATCACTCTGTTATGCATGGTAAGAACGAGTTGTTGGGTAGTGCGTTGTTCCTAGGATCTCTTCATCCCTTCGATGGGTGAAAGGAGCTTGAGTTGTGCCTGTACTGTATCAACTTGCTGCTTTTCTTCCTGGAGTTGGGACTCCAGTTTATTCAACTTTGGGTCTTCAGATAGTTGTTCATATATCTGTGTGCTTCTGCTACTTAGTTGTTTACATTATGCAGCAAGTGTTTTAATCCTCTAGACTATGTTCTGAGCATTCAATTCTCGTTGTTCGTGCACTTCTTGCGGAGTATGTGGTATGGTCTGAAGCTCTGATTCCATGACCCTTTGTTGAAGTTGTTGAATAACTTCAGACAACTTCGTCACTTGGCGCTCTATGGGCTCTTTGGCCTTCTTCTCTAAGCCGGTCACAGATCAAAATGCTTTGTTGACTACTTCTTCAATTCCTATCTTCTTTGGGAGAAAAATCTCTTTCTCTTTTTGGATCTTCACCCTGTCTTCTTCAAATTTTGCTTGGAGAGAATTCTTCTCTTGTTGTGTGGTTCAGCATTGTTCAGTAAGTTCCTTCCGTGATTTCTTTAGGTCCTGGGTGGCCTGTGATTTTTCTTCCTGAGCATGTCAAAGGCATACTTCGACTGTATCAACAATCTTGCGGAGCTTAACTGATTCATCTCCCGCTTCTGTTTTTCTTTCTGGCAGAGGTGTAGTAGAGGTTGCTCGGCTAAACTCTCTGGGTTTCTGTACCTTCTTCTTCATCACCTACTTCATCTAGGGTAATGGAAGCCATCCTTACAAATAGGCTGTCAACATCCTGGACTTATTCAGTCTTCTTTGTCGACTTTTCTTTCTTTGTCTTACTGGGCCCAGGTGTATCCTGCGTAGTTCCAAGGCTGTCGATGTCAGACATTTCTGTGGGGTTTGCTAGAACAAGGAGGTCCACCGACCATTGTTTGGTGATCTTTTCTAGGTCTTCTTCTGTCAACTTATAATAGGACTGAAGTTGTTCCTGGTGCTCATCAGCACGTGGGGTTAGGTATATAAAGTGGCAGTCTATGTTGAACTTTATCAGAGGTCAGAATATCTGTAAAGTGTTTGGGGTTATGCATAATTCGCTCCTTATGGCAGCTTTCAATTGGTTATAGTACATGTGGAAAACAACATTTGATTTCCATCACTTTCTCATGTCATTCGAGTACCATGATGTACTGAACTTCACGGCTAGTGGCTCAAAGGGGTCTAGGTCTGGGAAGGTTGCACCTTCTGGTAGCTCACATGCAACAAAAGCGATCAGTATCAAGAGACAGTGAAAATGGAATTCATGCCCCTGATCCTAGGCTTCTCTGTAGTCAATCTCTAGTTGATTCACCAGGTACTTCACCCAGTTCATCTATAGTCCCTCGATGTGCTTTCCTATGAGGTCAACTACAAATTCATATACATTTGTTGGTCGATTCTTGCGTACCAACTTCCCTGTGATTAGTTGGCATGCGAGACGCACTGCACCACTTTCAATGGAAGCTACCTTGTAGCCTCTCACGCCTTTCTCAACATCGTCATAGGCTTCTTTGATCTTCTGTACGAGAGCGCAGTTTGCGGTCTTTCTAGGATAGTACTCATGGGGATCAGGGCCCTTCATGCTAAGTTCGGTGAGCCTATTTATCAGCACCAGATCAATAGTTATGCAATGATCTAACCACAGGTTTCCTCTGTGGTAACTTGCTAGCGGTAGTTTTACACAAGCATTCACCTCCTAGTGTCTTCCGAAGTGCGGTACATTCATGATGTTGAGAAAAGTAGACTGCGCGAGGTTCATCGTCCATTGTTGAGGGATGAGTTTCAAATTCTTGCCCTTAGTTCTCGTCAAGTACTTATACGGGATGAGCATGTTGTAAGCTTTACGGTTCCCCAGGTTGAAGTCTCAAAACTTCAACGTTGTAACCTTGTCTTGATCTACGCGGTAGGTGCGCACTCCTTTTGGTAGGTATGCAGTGACTAGGGTGTATTCAAAGTCTCTAGGGACACTGTCCCTATTAATATCACTGCTCATAGGGGGTATGTAAGCTAGTAGGATGGATGGCACTAACTTCGCATTGGTTATGTCATCCTTATGCTTAGTTCTTCTTTCTGCGTCAGCTCGAGATGTTCTTTCTTGAGCAGTCGACGGGGAGGCTTGCACTCCTCCCATCGATGATGCTTGGACTCCTATGGACATTCTTCTTTCTGACATGGTTCTCTCATTCATTAACTCAAAAAGGACCTCTATGACGGATTCCTCACGTTTTGTGAGCTCGTCGGACATACGCACTCGGGAAAGATAATCAGGGTCACAATGATCTCAAAATGTTGCACTAGGATGAACAATCTGCTTGCAATGATCATTGTAGACAATCACTAGTTCTGTGGGCTTCGATTTCTCAGTTGGCAAAAGAGTTCTTTGGGCACGGCGTGGTGAGATAAATAGGAAATTTGTCAATAGTCTACTTGCAATGGGTATGAGACTTTCATGAATGTTGATCCATTCATTATGGCATGGTCCAATGGTCTGGTAGTGATCTTTTAATGCTTTTTTTCCCGTTCGGGGTGGAAGTCGAATGGGTCTATCGGTCCAACAGCTATATTTATTCACCACGGCAAAGTGCCATATGTTGTTGTCCTTGTATCATGGTGAAGCTCAATTCCTGTGATTTTTCCTTCTGCGAAGTTCCTTGTGGAATCTTCTATAAATTTTAGATCTTGGTTCTCTTCTTAATTAGCTTCCTGGCCTTCTTCCCAATGAGCATCATCTCATTCATCCTTTTTTCATTATGATCCTTATCCTCTCTCGACATAGTCACTTCGCGATGCTGAGATTCTTTCTTCAGATCCAAGGGTAATACACCTTCATCATATGGATTAGGTATTTCGGTCTTTTGTGGTTACTCTAATGCGCTTATAGCTTCGACATCCAATTCCCTGGTGTTTAATATATTAGATCTGTTCTCTTGTTCTTCCATCAAGTAGGCAATATTTCTAGTCATAAATTCCATGAGTTCTTGCTTCTTTTGTTCTAGGGCTTCCTTTTCTTCTTTTCTTTGGATCTGGTCTTTTTCAATCCAGATCTTGCCTAACAAAGCTGGAAATGGGGCATAGTCCTCAATAAATTTAATAACTTCGAATTCTTCCTTCATCGAAGCTCCATGGGTACTCATAGCTATCCAGGTAATCCTGCCACATAGGATTACCATTTTTCCTTTAAACAATCCTATTTTTCCTAGTGAAGGAACCATAGCATGCCTTCTTAGGGTTTCCCAAGTACTTTCTGTCATAATGTTCATCTGTGGTCCCTCATCCAGAGCATAGTCAATGTCGAAGTCTCCTATTCTTACTTCGATTTTCTCCTTTTCTTTGAAGATCTCTGACAAACTGGCATATTTATGTTCATCCATGGTTTCTTTCATTTTCATCAACATAATCTTTGATTCTTTCTGGGGTTCTTCTATAATCTTAGTCTCTTGATATCCTTTAGGGTTTTCTTGGTCTCTATTCATCTTTTCAAGTCTAGTAATCCTTCTAGGGAAATCCAGTACGTCATGGTCCATAGCCTTACAATATAGGCAACTAGGGTTTCTCCTAGGGCATTCCTTAGCAATATGTCCTGGTCTTCTGCAACTGTAACAAAGAGTTAATCTTCTCTTTCTCTTCAATGATCCCCATGTTTTCTTACACTGCGCGCTAGGATCATAATGGCGAACCTGCAAAAATTTATTTCTAGGATCCTACATCCATTAGTTAGTCCAAAAATTCTTTCTATGCATAGGTATAACATATCTATCATTATTCTTATCAGATCTATTCACATCAAACGTTCTGTCATCTAATAATTCCCTAGTTTTCAAGCTAGGACAAAATCTATCAAGCATACATAAATCCATACTTTAGAAACAAAAAATTTCACCTCTTTTACTTCTATAGGGCACAAAGCTTCCATATCTAAGAACTTTTAACTATTCTTACCTTTATCGGAGCACAAAGCTTACAAATATTACTTATTTTCTTCAGTATCAACCTCTTTTCTTGCATATCTGACTTCTTTCCTTCAAATCTTTCCTTCTTCAGCATAGATCTTTTTAGATCAAGTGGATCACTGCGCACTAGGGCATAGATCCATGCACAAAGCATTTACAATTTCAGTATGAATCTTTGCACAAAGATTCTTCTTCTTAGTTCCCAGCAACCACAGTTTCAGTCCTAGTAACAAAACCATTTGTTGGCATAGGGGCAAACCCAGCGTTCAATGCTACAATAATGCACCAAAAAAACCCTAACTATCGGCCCTTTCTGCAACACTTGCAAAGCAGATGAAGTCTCACTCGAGGTAGAGGTAGGGGTGGTTGTAGGACTCAAATGTATGCAACCTTAGGGACACAGACCTGTGATTCTAACGCTTAACAGAGAACTTAGCAGTTAATCTTCATCAATATTCAGTCTTATTATACTTCACAGATAGCACAGAGCATCACAACATTTACTTAGATCTAAGATCTTTCAACACTTAGTAACAGTAAACAGATCAAATCCTGTAGATCAGCACTAAGCATATCCATACATATCAGAGCTAACATTCATTCATAGCTCATAATAACAAAGCATAAATATATCTATCTAAACATATAAAAGCACTTAGCAAAGGAAGATACAAGCACATCAAGTCGAGGCACAGAGCACAACACACAGATTTACCGTGGTTCACCCCCACCCTAGGGCTACATCCACAAAGTCTTCTTCTTTATTAATGTCTTCAATTGGTTACAACACAAAGCCTCCAAACCTTACTGCGCACAGGACAAAAGATCTGCACAGCCTGCTAGATCCTTCTTCCTTTCCTTACAGCATAAAGCCTTCTATAGCCTCTCACAGGGAATTGCAATCAACTCTACAAGTCTTACACAAAATGCACAAATCCTTACAATACTTGATCACACAGATCCAACTCTTTGCACTTTAGCCAACTTGCACTAAGCAATCACCAAGTGCATTAAGCAACAACTTCTACTATTTATTACATTGCCTATCTATTTATACATTACAAAAGTGGGCCTAAGCATAGGTGAACCCACGGGCCGACATACCTTCACCATTACATTAACCTAAAACACTAAAAGGACCCAAAAAGGGGTCTAGCTTCCACGATTTTCGCTTCGCATTGCGCTCCATCTTTGACAAGTTGTCGAAGTCCCAAAAACGATCAAATATGACCAAGTGTTCCTCAAAAATTGGTCAAGGTCCAACACACACCCACTTTCTTCCATCATCAATTCATCATGTAAACCATAAACCATAATTTTCTTTCAAACTACACAATTTGGTTGACACAAGTTTTAAGTTTTTGTAAGTCTTTCTTCATTTTCCTTTCAAGTTCTACATTAATATATATACAATGTATCTGTGTCATAGTTGTGATGAAAAATCCCTCTTTTTAGTTGATATCTTAATCAACGCCATAAAAATACTCCCTTGGAGTACTCGATGTGGGGATGTGTGTAATGTTGAATGAATTTTACAAGGAACAAGGAACGAAAATTGTACTAGGACTAGACATCGGCAACAATGACCTGTGAATGGGGCCAACGTTGAAATTTTTTCAAATAGTTTCTGTATGCACTGAAATTTGACATGGATAGATTATTCACATGCATTAACGATATGGTAGGGTTTCTGGACTCAAATTTGACTCACACACCCATTTTCTTCCATCATCAATTCATCATGTAAACCATAAACCCTAATTTTCTTTCAAAGTACACAATTTGGTTGATGCAAGTTTTAAGTTTTCATCAATATTTCTTCATTTTTCTTTCAGGTTCTACATTAATGTATATACAATGTATCTGTTTCATAGTTTTGATGAAAAATCCCTCTTTTTCATTGATTTCTTAATCAACACCATAAAAATACTAGAGGCGGGAAACAATGACATGTGAATGGGAACAACGTTGAAACATTTTCAAACTATTTATGTATGCATTGAAATTTGACATGGATAGACTATTCGCATGCCTTAACGATATGGAAGGGTTTCTGGACTCAAATTTCACTCACACACCTACTTTCTTCCATCATCATATCATCATGTAAACCATAAACCCTATTTTTCATATGTTCTAGTAGATATGTTAATGATTCCAAATTTCATATTTGTATTTGACTCAAGGTCCAACTAGCTTGCAAAGTATCAAATTTTAATTTCAAGTTGATAAACCAATTATGAAATGAAACCAAACATCATTTGATATCGTCACAAGAGAGACGAATGTAAATAATTTTGCGATGAATTAGCTATACTATCGATGAAAAAAGTTTGTCGATAGTATAGCTAATTCGTCGCAAGAATGTGTCTAATTTTAATGGTGTTACATGGTTTGCAAGGAGTGTAGGGCTTATAATATGGTGCAATGTAGTGTATTCTATATGAACAATATCCATGCCAAACATCAAAATGGATAGTACCATATCATGTTCATAAGACAAATATTCTTTGTATGTTTCCTTTGTGGTGGCTCAAGCCCTCAATACACATGATGCATGACAATGAAATGTAACAATTTGACTATTGAATGATAGTGTTATGTCACCCATGTTTAAGGAAATAACATAACGTTCTTAGGTCCTATTTGAATCTTCTTAGAATTGAGATTTGTTACATAGTCCTTGAAAAAAGACAAAAGATTTATGTAGCAGATATTTGGTCTTTCTGTGGGACAGTTTATGCCATTAATATGTTTTGTACAAAAATAATGGATATTGGGGACTACGCCATGGTCGAGGAACGAGGACCGAGGAACTATGAACGAGGAACGAGGAATGAGGAATGAGGAACGAGGAACGAGGAATGAGGAACGAGGAACGAGGAACGAGGAACGAGGAATGTGCATTTGAGCAAAAAGTGGTTTACAAGGATGAATTGATTATGGTAATACCCATGAATTTTTTCTTGCATGGTTATATCTTGAAATGCTTGAAAATCATTGGGAATCCATGGATATAGTGTGTCTATAACTTAAGGATGCATTCCACTCACATAAAGGAAAATGAAATGCTATCAAGGGACAAATAATTTTGCATCATAACCCACCCACTTTGTATGTCTATGAGGACTCAAGTCACAAATTTACAAGGAAGAACCATAACATAGATACTTATAGGGGGATGTTGGCTATAAATGTCTAAACAAGTCCACACATACCCACTACATTTCCTAAATAAGAATGCACACATTTATGAATTGTGAGCTAACCAACTTTTGAATTAAAGAGGGCCATGGAATGTTTGAAGATTTTACCATGCAACACACGTAGAAAATATAAGATAAATTCCATCATCCATAAAATGGTAAACTAATGGTTTTGACTAGATTTGATGAGGTACAAAAATCCCATAACATGATGTGATGGGGTGCATGATGTAGATAATACATGAATTAATGATGTTTCCAAGTATGACTAATTGAATGCAATAGGTGAGGAAAATGAAGGTGATAATGATTTCCCCCTAATGTGTGAGGTTAGGAGAAAATCATATAGTCTAAATACATCATGTTTTTCTCACCCAAATGTCATGAAAACACAATATTTATGAGAGTGAGAAGAGCATCTGAGTAGAAATGATTGTCTAAAAACTAGTAATGGATAACACTTGCAAAACAATTAAAAACCATAATGTGGGGTGTCAATGAGGTGGGCATACCCATGCTCATGAAGATGTCTCAATAAATTTCAATATATGATCATAGGACACATAGGATCAATATAGGATCATAGGATCAACAAAGTTCAATGGTATTCAAGTAGAATGAGTATGCATGAACCATCAATGTGTATGAATTTCAATCGTGTGATGATGAGTTAGCATTGAGCATGTGAGAAACTACCAAGTCAAGGATCAATGGTGACTCTCCTTTCCTAGTGAAGGGACAACGACATGTGATGAATCACACCCTATCATATACCCATTTTATACAAATTGCTTGTGAGTCCTTAGAAAAAACCAACAAATCCAACTCGACTTTTAGAATTCAATTTAGTGATCACCAGGTAAGAGGGTCTTGACCTCCTCTTTAGTTTTGTCCATTCATTTTCCTATATTTAGGCTTGTATGATCCTTATAAAATACCATTAGGGTTTTTGTAAGTTCATATAGGATTAGAGGAAAATACAAAGCAAGTGCACAAATATTCCATCTTTAGTTTCCTGTGTCACACAAGGCGTCAACTAGCTTACTACATGAAGTTACTATGCAAATAGTGACATGACATGAAAATATTCAAGATATAGGTGTGCATTGTGTAGTGTGAAGGTAAATATCCCCATGCAAGGACATTGTGCAATTGTTTCATGGAAAATTGTGCAATGTGCACACTTATGAGGAAAAATTATGCATAGATGGAACAAGAAATAAACTATTATATGTGCAGTACTGATGGTAGTTTTCCCCATTGATTTTGATTGGTAAATGAGAATATTCACTAGAGGGAGAGAAATTTTAAGGATCTATGGAATGATGTGGTTGGGAAACCAGAAGTGGGGTTTCATCTTGCATGGTATGGGTTATTAGAGCTACTTCAAAACCCTCTTATGTGTGCTAATGAGGTGTTATTAAGGAGGATCACTATATTTTGGTATCTTGATGGGGAGTGTTTTGAGATTTAGGGAAAATGTCTAGAGTTGGCACTACTGGACATGTATTTCATGATTGGTTTTCCCTTCTGTGAATAAGTGGGAGATAGTTGGCCCTAACTAGGAGGGGTTAGGACCTTGGAGGAATTGATCAAGACTCATTGTGAGTGAGGGATGAAGAAGGTTGATGGTGCCATCCCTATTGGTGTGATCTACTCTAAGGAGATGTGAGATAATGTGACCATGGTAGTGAAAATATTGGGATATTATGGCCCACATGTTTTCTTGGGTGGCCATATGCTGATGGGGGAGAGATTTCTATAGGGAACACATTTTGGATGGCCCAAAATGTTACTAATTATTCTAAGGAGGAATTTGACGATTTGTTGATGACAAAGTGG
>ML784441.1:127953-141010 GCA_009831015.1 Picea engelmannii
AGAACATATATAACAATATATATGATGGGTCAACAAACTAGCAAAGGATGCTTATGATTCTTTCTTAATAATCAAAGGTAAGATGACAGTTACCATGGGACCTTTAAACATAGACAAAGAAATGATTTCAACTCATAGGCATAGAAAAAGATAAAGAGAGACGGATAATAACAATGAAAGAAGCTTCCAGGCTTAATATATTAAAGAAAGTGTCTTTATCATAATAACAATGGATTACATAACTCAAAATCGAACCATTTGTTCATCAAATGTTCTAGACTTTATAGCCCTTTACAAACAGTTTCAAGATCCTATACTACTGGATCGAATTTTGCCTAAAATAGAAAATCAATAATTAACCGAAGAAAATAGGATAAGATCCTATAAACTAGGTCAATTCAAATCCTCGAATGATCTTTATGTTCCTCAGATTCTTTGGCAGGTGTAGTGAGCCTTCCGAGCCTACTGGATTTCATGTGATATGGGAGGAATCGAACATGACACCTGTTGACAATCAAACAACTTTATATCCTTGAAAATAGATAACTGTTTTTTACCTTTTTGTCTTATAGAGCATCTCTAAAACCAAAAAAAACTCTTGATAAGGATGTCATTAATTATTTTCCATCGATTAGAACCATTTCTGAGGCTTTTGGACAATGAAAACTTGGACCTGTGCAAAAATATTAACTTTCTGCCTTATCAGTGCTTTCGGTAGCTAGAGTAGATAGAATTCGGACCAATTAGCTACCGAAAGCTCTGCTTTCGGTGGCTAATGAACAATCAATATGTTTTCCTAAGCCACCAAAACCTGAGACTATTGAAATTATCAAAATTTCAAAAATACCTTTAATCTTAGCTCAAAAATGCCTTAGGGCTAATCTTTTAAGGCTTCTGCATCTTGCTCAAAGGCTGTAGGGTTATTTGTTTCCTCTGGTTCATTACACTGAACTACCACCTCTGTTAGGGTTTCAAGAGTAGCATGTGTCTGATCCTGGTGTTTTGAAGACACAACTTGTTTCCTCAAAGCCCTGACCTTTTTCTTCAAGCCCTGAGCTACTCTCCATAAGTTGTTGTAGTCTTTTACAATCTTGTCCTTCTTTTTCTTTTCCTTTATGCTTTCATGAGATAATCTTTCCAAGGATGAGTTTCTTTCTGCAAAGTTCTTCGATAGGTTTTCATACCTGGTTTTGATTACCCTTTCTAGCACTTCTTACTCGACTAACTTCTTCTTAAGCTTCTTGATTTCCTTTGATTTACTCTGCTTCACTTGTTTTCTAGATGAGGCATCTATAATTTGTGGTTCTTGTTCTTCTTGAGGTGTAGGTGATGGAAGGTATTCATAACTTGTTGTGTATATATCTACAAAAACAAAATTTTCACACCCTGTGGTGACTGAATCCCCATGCCCTATTTCAATCTGGTGCTCTTCATCCTTCGAGTCTGTGTAAGGAAGATTAAGAATGCTTTTGTTCACTGGGGATTCTTTGGCCTTTTCTTTTTCACTGTTGAAATTCAATTTCTTCTTAGTTTTATTTAGCTTAGAGGAAGGAGAGGGTTGATTAACTGGAGTTGGAGAGATATCTCTCCTCCTCCTCTTTCCACTTCTGGGAGTAGAAGACTTCTTGGAATGAATACTCTTTTTACCCTCTGCTTGTACCTTAGTTTGGAAATCATTCCAGAACAAGAAGTAATTCCACTCTTTGCCTTTTCTTTGCAACAACTCACAAACCAAAAGTTTAATCAGACTGTGGTGGGATAATCTACCTGCAACTTTATTGGGTTTGGCCTTGACTTGATGATCCATTTTGGATAATCTTCTATGGAGAAAATAGGGCAGATTGAGTGGGTTTCTAGCAGTCAAATGATTTATGAGTTTAAAATGGTAAATCATCACTCTGTTATATCGCCCTTCACAACTTATATAGACCATTATGGATTTTAATAACTACTTCCATTTCTCTTCAAGGAAAGACACAGGGATGTCTTTCTTTCATATCAAACCCCTATGTTCTGGTTTCAAATAAGACCTGAATTCAACATTCTTAGTGATAGTAGTTTTAAACCATTTTTCTCCAGTTCTGGGAAGCTCTGTCACTTCGGCTATGAGGGCTTCATCTATCTCAAATTCATCCTGACCTATGATTGCTTTATTTCCATTTAAATTAAGGGCAAAGGCCTCTTCCACCTGCTGATGAGAACTCTATAATTTTTTGCAAAAATTATAACACCCTGCATCCTTGAACAGTTGACATACCTCCGAGTGTGATTCCAAGTAATTGATGTCGTCGAGCTCTTTCCTTAGGGTTGACCCTCCTTTCTTCATCTGCCACAATACTTTTGTTCACCTGTGATCAAAGAAACGGATTTCGGGGGAGAGTTACACAACATATAGCTAGGGAGATTCGGCTCAGTTGTGACAAAAAAGAGAAAACAGAGGTGATCTTTAGAATGTGGCACTGATTACAAGGGATGCAGCAGAATGGTTTATGATTTGCAGTAATCATGGTCGATAAATGTAATGATGGAAGGTACATAAGCATATGGATTGATGATACAGCAATCCTGAAAAGATTCGCTTATATCATACAAAGATCAGCTCTCAATCATGAATGGTTCATTTTCTTGTCTTTTCGGTGGATAATTTGCAATTATAAAACTTCAAACCCGATGGTTGAAACGTGTGAAAGGACGTGTTGAATCCTCCCCTGCTTCTATGAATTCGGTGGCTAAAATAACCATGAATTCCTTTGTTTAAGCTACCGAAAGCTAAGGCTTTCGGTGGCTAATGAACAATCGAAATGTTCGCCTAAGCCACCGAAACCTAAGATTTGAATTAGATCAAATATAAACTAAACAAAAGTTTATTTTAACTTTATTACATGCATAAATCTTTCAAAAATGAGATTTAAAAAATTAATAATGTATTTTTTAGAAGACATCCTATCGTCTAAAATGAAATAACTCGATTGATTTATTTGAGGAGATAAAACAATGATTAAAGAAACTTTTGAGTCATGGCACCTGAGAGTGAGGGGTGCTCTAGCTGAAATCCTATCCTAGGAATCCAATGGAGTTGGCGGTTCCTCAATTCGAGTCTCGTTTTTCATTTTATGCCCAGTTGCAAGTCGCATCCCAAACCATTTCGGGGACTCTTGGCCAATTCCTCCTCAGGGCATAAAATCCTAACTGAGCAGCATTTTTGAGTTCCGTGAGATGTTGCATCCTTGTTTACGCATGGACTAGGTGACCACATTGTCCATCCACTCTCAAGGCATGGTTTCATAAACTGGACCCCTAAATCCAAATGTTGCATTGCTTCTTACTGAGCAAATCACTAGTTATCAAAATCGATGGAAAGAAAAACTTTCTAGGGGTTGGAACCGAGAGTGAGGGGTGCTCTAGCTAAAATCCTATGACAGGAATCCAATAGAGATGGGGGTTCCTCAATCCGAGTCTTGGTTTTCATTTTATGCCCAGTTTCAACTCGCATCCCAAACCATTTCAAGGACTCTTAGCAATTCCTCCTTGGGGCATAAAATCCTAACGGAGAAGCATTTTTGCGTTCCATGAGATTTTGCATGCTTTTTTAGGCATGGACTAGGTGACCACATTTTCCATCCGCTCCCAAGGCATGGTTTCATAAATTGGACCCCTAAATCCAAATGTTGCATTGCTTCTTACTGAGCAAAGCACTAGTTATCGAAATCAATGAAAAAAACAACTTTTGAGGGGTTGGAACTGGGAGTGATGAATGATATAGCTAAAATACTATGCAAAGAATCCAACAGAGATGACGGTTCCTCAATCTGAGTATTGGTTTTAGTTTTATGCCCAGTTGCAAGTCGCATCCCAAACCATTTCGGGGACTCTTGGCCAATTCCCTCTTAAGGCATAAAAGATTAACGGAGAAAATTTTTTGAGTTCCGTGAGATGCTGCAAGCTTGTTTAGGGATGGAATAGCTGACCAAATTATCCATCCACTCCCGAGGAATGGTTTCTTAAATTGGGCCCCTTAATCCAAATGTTGCATTGCTTCAAACTGAGCAAAACACTAGTTCTCGAAATCAATGAGTAAAGTAACTTTCGAGGCATGGAACCCAGGAGTGAGGGGTGGTATAGATGAAATCCTATCCCAATAATCCATCGAAGTCGACGGTTCCTTAATCTGTGTCTCGGTTTTCGTTTTATGCCCAGTTGCAAGTCACATCCCAAACCATTTCAGGGACTCTTGGCCAATTTCTCCTCAGGGCATAAAAACCTTACGGAGCAGCATTTTTGAGATCCATGAGATGATGCAAGATTGTTTAGGCATGAAATAGGTGACTATGTTTTCCATCTGCTCCCGAGGCACAGTTTCATAAATTGGACCTCTTAATCCAAATGTTGGTTTTTTTCAAAATGAGCAAAACAGTAATTCTCAAAATCAATGATTAAAGCAACTTCTGATGCATGGCACCCAGGAGTGAGGGGTGATATAGCTGAAATCGTATCCAATGAATCCATCGGATTCGAAATCTCCTCAATTCGAGTCTCGGTTTTCGTTTTATGCCCAGTTGAAAGTCGCATCCCAAACCATTTCGGGGACTCTTTAGTTCCATGAAATGTTGCATGCTTGTTTAGGCATGGACTAGGTGACCACATTGTCCATTTTCTCCCGAGGCATGGTTTCGTAAATTGGACCCCTAAATCCAAATGTTGCATTGCTTCTTACTAAGCAAAGCACTAGTTATCAAAATCGATGAAAAAAACAACTTATGAGGGGTTGGAATTGGGAGTGAGGGTTGATCCAGCTAAAATCCTATGAAATGAATCCAAAAGAGATGATGGTTCCTCAATCCAAGTTTCGGTTTTCATTTTATGCCCAGTTGCAAGTTGCATCCCAAATCATTTCAGGGACTCTTGGCAATTCCTCCTCGGGGCATAAAATCCTAACTGAGCATCATTTTTGAGTTCCATGAGATGTTGCAAGATTTTTTAGGCATGGAATAAGTGACTATATTTTCAATCCGCTCCTAAGGAATGGTTTCATAAATTGGTCGCTTAATCCAAATGTTGCATTGCTTCAAACTGAGAAAAACACTATTTCTCGATATCAATGATTATAGCAACTTCTGAGGCATGGAACCCATGAGTGAGGGATGCTATAGATGAAATCCTATCCCAGTAATCAATCATATTCGACGGTTCCTTAATCTGAGTCTCAATATTCATTATATGCCCAGTTGGAAGTCACATCTGAAACTATTTCAGGGACTCTTGGCCAATTGCTCCTCAGGGCATAAAAACCTAACGGAGAAACATTTTTGAATTCTATGAAATGTTGCAAGTTTTTTTAGACGTGGAATAGGTGACTATATTTTCCATCCGCTCCCAAGGCACAATTTCATAAATTAGACCCCTTAATCCAATTGTTGGTTTGCTTCAAACTGAGCAAAACACTAGTTCTCAAAATCAATGAGTAAAACAACTTTTGAGGCACGGAACCCGAGAGTGAGGGGTGCTCTAGCTGAAATCCTATCCAAGAAATCCATTGGAGTCGACGGTTCCTAAATCTGAGTCTCGGTTTTCATTTTATGCCCAGTTTCAAGTCGCATCCCAAACCATTTCAGGGACTCTTGGCCAATTCCTCCTCAGGACATAAAATCCTAACTAAGCAACATTTTTTAGTTCCATGAGATGTTGCATGCTTGTTTAGGCATGGAATAGGTGACCACATTGTCCACCCTCTCCCGAGGCATGGTTTCATAAATTGGACCCTTAAATCCAAATGTTGCATTGCTTCTTACTAAGAAAAGAACTAGTTATTGAAATCAATGAAAAAAACAACTTTTGAGGGGTTGGAACTGGGAGTGAGGAGTGCTCTAGCTAAAATCCTATGCCAGGAATCCAACAAAAATGATGGTTCCTCAATATGAGTCTCGGTTTTCATTTTATGCCCAGTTGCAAGTCACATCCCAAACCATTTCGGGGACTCTTGGCCAATTCCCGCTCAGGGCATAAAAGACTAACGGAGCAACATTTTTGAGTTCCGTGAGATGTTGTAAGATTGTTTAGGCATGGAATAGGTAACTGAATTATCCATCCGCTCCTAAGGCATGGTTTCCTAAATTGGCCCCTTAATCCAATTGTTGCATTGCTTCAAACTGAGAAAAATACTAGTTCTCGAAATCAATGATTAAAGCAACTTCCGAGGAGTTGGTGTAACACCATTGTTTCCCCCAGCTTGTAATTAATCATAAAATAGGATTACCATGCTAAGGTATGTGGACAATGTAAATGTATTATTGTTAAACTACCCATAACTGATTGTTGGGGGGTGAAGCCTTGAAGTACAAGCCATGATATCTCTAGAGGAAAGAAATCAGTTAATAAAAAAAGGACCAGTGGTTGAATCATCAAGCACCCCCATGAATGGAAGCATGGTCTAGTTGTAGGATGTCAACTTGAAGTACCACAGAGACCTGCAGACCCGAGATTCCTTTTGACAGAAGGAATAGGACAGGTCAGAAACCTTCCAGAGGAGGGAAGATAAGATACATGCAGAGACAACAAGAGAGGAGATACGGGGACAAAAGCACAAGCTCGTAAGGGAGATGTGCGAACTCAAAAGGAAGTGTCGAGAACACGGCCTAAAGGATCCGAATGTGAGATTGATGTTGAGGAAGCATCTAATAAACCTCACAGGGTCACTGTGACAGAGATATTTTCCTCTGAGAGATGGTGTAAATTCCCTAGTGATATCATGGCTTGGAACGAGGGTGGCCAAAGTGTTAAGAATGAATGCCTATGAGCCTATGGTTGGGTGGAAAGGTGCAAACCCATAGTTAGTTGGTTGGATGCAACTTGTAATAGATAGGTATTCTCATACCCTATGAAATTAGGCTGTAATTATGTAATGAAATGGGATATACTGTGAATGACCCAGGGATGTGTATGTCTACTTAATCGTTACATTGTATCTCTTTATTCTTGTTTAAATTGTTTATTTAAGCAAGTATGGACTCGACATGTTTTGTATTCGTAAATGCTTGTGCCCTATGGTGGATTAAGCTAGATCCACAAACCGTGAGTTCGTCGACCTTGGGCACAGTTTAACATATGCATGTCGACACTCCTAATCATTCTGAGTCCCTTGGAGGAGGGAGTCGGTTAAATCTCAAGAGAGATAGTGCATGTATGCACAAACTCTTTGTGAGGTAGGCAGAGACCAAGAACCACTTAAGTTCTAGAGTTGAAGAATGAGCATAAGGGGTGCGCGGAAGGATTCTTCTAAGCCTTAAGTTCAAGAGAAAGAGCACAAAAGATCTTAATCCTTTCAGAGCTAACGAATCTTAAGAATAACAACAAGGTTGAAGTACTGAAAGGGAAGGTCCCTTGTTTGGAAGATGAACAGAAGAAATCTGTTCGAAAGAAGCCACGGTCTTTTGTGACTGTTGGATATGGGAAAGAGTGTGGGAGTTAACCCTTGGAGTCATTCAAACTTTGCGAGTTCAACAAACTGAGAAACTTCGTCATAAGGGAGGTAAAATCCTTGAAGTCTCGAATTCCCAAAGTTAACTCTGAGCCTTAGATATGAGGATGCCCGGGAACCGTCTCAACTGTCAGATCTAAGAGGTAGATGATAGTCAAGTCACCAGAACTACCCATGACTTAAGAATATGATAACGAAGATGGATGAGATCCTTTTAATAGGAGGAGAGGCCATCCCAGTCATCAGATCAACTCAAATACTCATTGGATTTATCAAATTAAACACCAGTTGCTCAATTTAATCGACGGTCGGGAATCATTGTGGAGTGCGAAGGTGAATTTAGTGGACTTGCTAGTTCACGTCCTGCAATCAACCCATGTCGTTGATCTCATTGGGGATGGAATATCAACGACTAGGATTAGACTAGAGTCGAGCGAGTAATTCCACATTGCGGAGGTTGAGATCTTTGATAAAGAGCACGCACATTGGGACCCCGCAATTGTTGTGAATCGTCGATCGACGAACACCTCAATATCGGTCGGATCATGATTGCCAAACCCTGAATAGTTGTGAGATGGGTGGTTGTGAGCCCTTTTGGAAATCCATGGAGTAACGGAGTCCCTCGGTACCATCGATTTGAGAGAATCAAAAAGGTTATAAGAGATAACATTTTCAAGAGAGAAGACATGACCCAATATAGTCAGACTCGCAGGAGGAACGAAGGATGAGGCCTTTGAACATCTACCAAACTCTTCCAAGTTGGAAGAATTCAAATGCTCAGGAGGAGGAGAGAAAACAATCATCATATCGGTTGTGGGGAGAAGCCTTGACCATTAGATCACCATCCATGGAAGCAGAGGAGAAGTGTTGGGAAGGAACAAATCCTAATTGTCGGATCTGAGCGCAAAGGGAGGTTAGTCAACCGATCTAAGGTAAAGTACATGATTTTTAACATTTTTGTGCATGGGAGGGTTGACTGTCCAAGGTCCCGAAGTCCCGAAGTGAATTGGGATAGTTTAACGCCAAGAGGGACAAGTGGCGCAATATCTACAACTCCTGAGCGAGAGCTTGTGGTCACGGAGAGAGAGGAATCGTCGAAGAATCGAGGTAGATCCTGACCATTGATCTCCAGGAGACACGTGCCAGCATATCAGTAACTCTGGAGAAATCACTTCAAGATTTGAAACTCCCGAAGCCCGGAGAGTCGGAGAGTCGAAGTGAATCTCAACCGTCAGATCTAAAGGGACATGTGGTAGAGATCCGTTGTCCTCAGGTGAAAGAAACTCGAAGACCCAAAGAGAATCTATACCGTCAAATACAGAGGGCATGTGGCGATCGATCATGAACTCCAGGTGAAAACACTTCGGGATAATGCGACGGATAAGAGTTTGAAATTGTCGAAGCCCAAACAGCCGAAGCAGTTGGGAGTCATCAATCTGAAGGAGGACACATGTCATCAGATCGGGAACTCCAGATAGAACGTTCCAAACGAAATGAAGAAAGGAGGATTTGAAGTTTGAGATGTCCAAAGGCCGAAGTCCCAAAGCAGACAAAATTCATCGATTTAAGGTGGACGTGTGGCGCCAGATATAGCACTCCAGGTACGAAATACTCCGGAGGAAAGTAGAGGGTGAGAGCGACGGAGTATCGAAGTGGAATCTCAATCGTTGATCGAGAAAGGGGCTGATGGTTGTTGATCCGGTCTTGGTTGAAAAGCACTAAAGACCTGAAGTAGATCCTGGTCATTGATCACCAGGAGGGTTAGGTGTTGATAGATAGGTTTCTCTGGGTGAATCGTACTGGGGTTTTAGTTGAGAATTGAGAATCTCGAACTCCGAAGACCCGAAGTGAATCTGGACCGTCTGATCCAGAAGATACATGGCATAAATATATGGACTCTAGTTAAAGTCCTGAGGTAATTCATAGCCACCAGATTAAGGGGGATGTGGCATGAATCTATGGATTTTGGGTAAAGACCCGAAGTAAGCCTCGATCATCCGATTCAAGTGGACACACAGTAGAAATCTGCATACTTTGAGGGGAATTAAAATTTGAGACTTGAGACTCCCAAACTCTGGAATTGCGAAGCAATCAGCACCTTTGATTAAAGAGGATGCATGGCAGGAAATCTGTCACTATGGGAGAAGGTAAGGGTTGAGATTTGAAACTCCCAAAAGCCGAATCATGAAATAAATCACAGTCATTGATTTACAAAGGTTAGATCTAATCCGTAGATTCGAAAAGGATAGATCTGAGCCATCAAGTTCAGAAGCACTGTCAAGGTCATGAGATTGACAGTCCTATCATATTGTGGGGACTGAAGGTGTGATAACTTTAAAAAGTTGAGGGTGGGCTGCAATCTAGACCACGTTTTTAGAGAAAGGACACGTGGAGGCTCAAGGAGAATTGCGGAGTTAAAATTAGTTTGGTTTCAAACCACCCTTGGTCGTGCCCGCAATCGCATGGTTATGTAAGGCCATAGCCCAAGGTCATATCAAGGAAGGGGCTTATTATAAAAGGATCTAGCGCCCAGACTCTGATATTTCGCAAGAGCGAAGAGGAGGGTCGCGGGTACCTTTAGACCTGCACTAGGAAGTCGAAAGGGTATGTGTCTAATTACAGAATGAGACCATCAAGGTCTCGTAGAGTCATTTGGCTCTAGAATCAGAGATCCTTGACTGTGAGGTCGGACTGGTTCCTTGACCTTCCAAATTAGAAACCATGGATGGAGAATCTGCCCTTTAAGAAAAGAGAAAAATTTTATGCCCCGTCGTGGGTGTGTTACAGTTGGAACCGGGAGTGAGGGTTTCTCTAGCTAAAATCCTATGCCAACAATCCAACCGAGACAATGGTTCCTCAATCCAAGTCTCAATTTTCGTTTTACGCCCAGTTGCAAGTCGCATCCCAAACCATTTTGGGGACTCTTGGCCAATTCCCTTTCAAGGCATAAAAGACTAACGGAGCAACATTTTTGAGTTCTGTGAGATGTTGTAAGATTGTTTAGGCATGGACTAGGTGACCAAATTATACATCCTCTCCCGAGGCATGGTTTCATAAATTGGCCCCTTAATCCAAATGTTGCATTTCTTCAAACTGAGAAAATCACTAGTTCTCGAAATCAATGATTAAAGCAACTTCCAAGGGGTTGGAACTAGGAGTGAGGGGTGCTCTAGCTAAAATCCTATTACAGGAATCAAAAAGAGACGATGGTTCCTCAATCCGAGTCTCGGTTTTCTTTTTATGCCCATTTGCAAGTCGCATCCCAAACTATTTTGGGGACTCTCAGCCAATTCCCACTCGAGGCATAAAAGACTAATGGAGCAACATTTTTGAGTTTTGTGAGATGTTGCAAGCATATTTAGGAATGGACTAGGTGACCAAATTATCCATTCTCTCCTAAGGCATGGTTTCATAAACTGGCCCCTTAATCCAAATGTTGCATTGCTTCAAACTGAGAAAAACACTAGTTCTCGAAATCAATGATTAAAGCAACTTCTAAGGCATGGCACCTGTGAGTAAGGGGTTCTCTAAATGAAATCATATCCCAGTAATCCATCAGAGTTGATAGTTCCTTAATCCAAGTCTCGATATTCATTATATGCCCGGTTGCAAGTTGCATCCCAAACCATTTCAGCGACTCTTGGCCATTGGTCCTTAGGGCATAAAAACCTAATGGAGCAGCATTATTGAGTTTCGTGAGATGTTTCAAGATTGTTTGTGTGTGGACTAGGTGACTGTATTTTCCATCCACTCCCAAGAAATGGTTTCATAAATTGTACCCCTTAATCCAAATGTTGGTTTGCTTCAAACTGAGAAAAACATTAGTGCTTGAAATCAATGAGTAAAGCAACTTTTGAGACATAGCACTCAGGAGTGAGGGGTTCTCTAGCTGAAATCCTATCCCAGGAATCCATCAGATTTAACAGTTCCTCAATATGAGTCTCAGTTTTCATTTTATGCCCATTTGCAAGTCGCATCCCAAACCATTTCAGGGACTCTTGGCCAATTCCTCCTCAGGGCATAAAAGCCTAACAAAGAAACATTTTTGAGTTCCATGAGATGTTGCATGCTTGTTTAGGAATGGCCTAGATGACCACATTGTCCATTCACTCCCGAGGCATGGTTTCGTAAATTGGACCCCTTAATCCAAATGTTGCACTTCTTCAAACTGAGAAAAACATTGTTTCTCGAAATCAATGAGTAAAGCAACTTCTGAGCCATGGCACCCGGGGGTGAGGGGTGGTCTAGTTGAAATCTTATCCCAGTAATCCATCGAAGTTGACAGTTCCTCAATCTGAGTCTCGGTTTTTGTTTTATGCCTAGTTGCAAGTCGCATCCCAAACCATTTCAGGGACTCTTGGCCAATTCCTCCCCAGGGCATAAAAATTAACTAAATTCTACATGTCTCTGTCAACTAAGTACTATATCTTACTGCCTTGAAAAAAGAATGCACCAATTTCAACTGGACATTGAGTTTAACAACCACTACTTCCTACATAAAAAATGTGGGTTGCACTATTGTTAACCATCATCATAAATAACTTATTCTTCAACTTGGATTGAACAAAACTAATATTTGTATAGTTCTACTCTTGTCTTGAACAAAACTAATATTTGTATAGTTATACTCTTGTCTTGAACAAAACTAATATTTGTATAGTTCTACTCTTGTCTTGAACATAACTAATATTTGTATAGTTCTACTCTTGGCTTGCCTTGGACATATTGCCAACTAAATCACCCAATATTTGCAACACACCAACTGATGGTTTGATTTCTTACTCCATAGCATTGACCCTCATATTCAATGGACATTTCTTATAATAATTCTTATTTGCACAAATCCAACAAACAACAACTTTACTACTATTTTTTTCTTAGATCCATATGATAAACTTATTATGTCCTTATTGTTATCACATTAATATGTCGTTAATATGTCCAAAATCAAGAGGGATATCACATTAAATTAGGTGGCTGACCACTAATATTGGTAATCGCACACTAGTCTAATTGTGCATCCAAAACTAAAGATATAAAAATTTTATTTAGAACTTTGAATATAGAAAAAAGAGTTCATAAATTGGAACTAGGATGATTATGGACTACTCACTAACAACATGTACACATGAAATTGAAGGTACAAACAAACAGGTACAAGCCAGATATTTCTTCGTCGAATGAGGAAATCTTAGGACAAATAGAGGGAAATGCGACTACATCTAGTAGATATGATAAGAAAACAAGGACCAGAGGTGAAAAAGTCAGAAGAAAATTTTGTAAACACATGAAATTGTTTCTTGCCGAAGGAGGAACATGCTCTTATGATGATGAGAGCATAGGAGACATAAAGGTGCCACTCAGGTATAAGCATCTGGTGAAACAATGGGTACCTAAGGAACTACCTCCTATAGATGTTGACTTCGTTGTCAATAATAGGACATATCGCATTGCACCATCCTCTCTGCATGGCTTGGGGATATTTTCCATGGATGGAATAATTGTAAAATACAATACAGTAACTGAATTGATGGACTATGTCAAACCGTGTTGCAATTATAATGATTGGATGCAGCTGGTCCG
>ML784441.1:156602-173386 GCA_009831015.1 Picea engelmannii
TTTTTGCAGCATCAGGACCACATTTTTGGGAGTGCATTATATTTAGGTGGTTTTTCGACACATGGTTTCTTTACCGATGGTTTTCTATTTCCAGTTAAGGAATTAGGGTTTTGGACTAATCCAGGTCATTGGGTTAGGGTTTTGGATGCCACTGGCTCCTATATGTATTTTGTATTGTAAACATTGTAACACAATGAATGAATATAGAATATGTTGGTTTTCCCGGTTTGGGTTTCCAGGGGAAAAATCTCTGTGTAATGTTTGTATTTTCCATTGCATCTTTTCTATTCTTTTCTAATTAGTTGTTTGCAGTAGATATTGTACAAGGTTAGAATTTACAATGTTGGGGGCATTGATATGATTGAGAAGCCTATATGTATAGGACGTAAGCCCAAGTTCCTTTGTATACTTTTCTAAGGAGGTCACCTAACTCATTTATACCCCGCTACTGTCATGGTATGAGAAGCATGTTCCTTGTCTGATGACCCTTCATGTTTTGAGTCATCTTTGGTTTCCTAACAATCTAAACCTTCTTTGGTTGATGCATTGGTCGTGTCGATGCAATCTTCGTCTAGTACCACTCTTATTTTGGGGAGTGATGCATCTCTTGACCATGTTGTCTCGCATTCTATCCAACCAATGGTTGAAGAAGTGGTCATACCGATACAATCAGCGGTCGATCCCAATCTTCTCTTTGAGAGTGACAAGTCTAAGGAAGTGACATTGTTTATGCCATCTTTGACCAATCCTAATCTTCTTTTGGGGGGTGATGCGTATTTCGACCATGTCCTTAGAATTTCTAGTTATGTACCTTCTAAACAAGGGGGTGTTCCACTCTCTCCGAGTACACTCCCTCCAAGTGTTAGGATGGTTTCCTTTGATTGGAATGATCTTGTAGAACCTCACCCTCCTTCTTATACACCCTTCCAGATGATGGGAGTTCATCGATATATTGCAGATGAAGGATCCTCTACAAGTATTTTATCCTCCTCAGCTTGGTGAGTTTTGGGTTCCCCCAAGATTATGTCAGCTACCAATGAGATGTTGGCTATTGACAGAAGACCTGCATGGTATCCCTAGCCTCCCACTATGGGCCCGAGTAATCTGACATTTCCTCTTGATTCTGATCTTGTTGTTTTTGAGACCTTGAGCTCTAGTATTTGTGAGTTGTTGAGCCTCGATTTCATGGATGTTGAGTTGCCTTCAGATGAGCCTATTCTTGAATCTATGATTTTAGATCTTCGACCTCTTCCTAATCTGGAAACTTTACAAGTTTATTACCAAAAAATCCCTTGGCCTGGGCCTAGCAATGGGTTCTACTTAGAGAATTACTATGAATAATCTGTAAGGATGTTTGGTCCTCTATAGATATTGTACTTTTAGGTTTTCTTATTTTCAAGTTCTGTATCCTTGAACACATGTTTTATTAGAGGTTTTTATATTAGACTTATTAACTTCTGGGTTAGTGTTTTTGGTCTTATATACATGACTTTGGAGACATTTTTCTTTGGTACATTTTTTTGTGTCGATCCGTTCTGATAGGTCATGATATCGAAACTAGCATATAGGTTGGATTTTCCCCTCCATGCATTTTTTCGTTATCTATTTCTTGTATCATTTTTCCTTAGGATTGACCCCATTGAGATACGACAAAAAAACTTCTTTGTTGTTTAGAAGTGTTGTAATTCATGTGGCCTACCTTCCATGGGCGTCCTAGCTTAGCTCCATTTTTCCATTTGGTTCCCATGCATAATTTACTCCATAGGTCTGAGATTTCCTTATATCCCTACTATGAATTTGTGTTCAAACCTCATTACTCTTACTCAATATCATTCTGGCCACTACCTATGGGACTCCCATCGAGTCGTGGTTAAGCTATTTTACGAGCCACGAAAAAAAAAATATTGTCGAGTGAACTTGTCTCTTTCACACTCATTAAATGTATTTGAAAGGATGTATAATTTGGTATAAGTTTAACCCTTTTCCGAACCAAGTATACTACTTACGAAAAATGAATAATCTAGTCATCATTGAATATAAGAGTTCTCTTGGGTATTATTTAATACTTTTTCGGGCCTAGGGGACTAACATCTATGAAAAAGGACACTCTTTAAGTTAAGCTATAATTGCATCCCATTATCATGCTTTCAATGTTGAGCCTAATGTTGGCTCCCGCTTTCTCGTTATAAGCCTCTTTCCCTAACAGTTCTCAACATTATCCAAGTAGTTCCTTTCATATATCCTTTGCAGATTGACTCCCTTTACCAGTAGAGGAAACATCCCCCCAAGTGTCCATGTCCCACATGCAGTCCCACTGCTTAGAACTAGTTGCTTACTCGTGACACTTATTTCCTCTCCTTTATCATAAAATTTCTTTCACTATGAAAAAACAAAAAAAAATACGGGCGAGAAAAGAATATTATCTCTTATCGAAAGAAGTCATGTCGTCTTTGAATAGTGATCCAGGTGGATATCGGTGGCCACCCACCTTTTCCAGTTGGCTCAAAACAACTTTCTAGCAATTTCGATAATTTACTATTTTTAGCAGTTTTTTGGGTCCTAAACTTCCGGAGCCGTTTTGAGGCCCTAAACAACGTTTTTTGGGGTATGTTGCTCGCACAATTTCATCATGAAATTTTTTGCAACTATTGTATTCCTTGGATATATATTTCCAATGGGCTATCATATGCATAAAACAAAGATCGTATGCAAAAGTTACGACCCCGGGAAGTTGATGTATTGACTTACCCAAACAGGGCCCACATGACTTTTGGCGCTTCATCTCCTAGGGTTAGGTTTTTGGATGTCTAGGGTTTTTTGGCATTCTTGTTTATTGTAAAAAGGCCTTCAAAGCCTCATTGTAATGATCTTCTTGTGAATGAGCGCAACCGTCACATCTCTTCTCAGAGATAAGCCATCACCATTCCAGCAAGCTTGTTTCCACCGCATTTTATAGTTTCCAACTTATTTATTTATTGAATAGAAAACCAGTTTTACTGTATCTCTGTTATTTTGTGTTAAGCACCTATTAATAATCTATATTCATTTCATTCTTCTCATAAAATCTGGATCAAATAGAGAAAAAACACTTGAGTCCATTTTCATACAAGGTTTGGTTTTAGCATGACCTTAGGAAGTTGTACTCGTTACTTCGAGTCTACTCCTCTGACTGGTTATTCTTCCAGTCCCTATGGAGATTTTGTTGACGTCTCCTGCATCGAAAACTTTGGTCAATAGTCAATGTTAATTCTATGCTTCCTGAGTTATCCATCTATCTCATGCTCTTGTTAAAAGGAAGTATAAGCCTATGTCAACCATTCCTCAGAACTCTTGACTTTGCATGTCGGCCATCCCCTTACAAGTGAATCTCATAATCACATGAAGTTGTTGTCCTACCTTGCACCCTGGGCCTACTTTCATCATTGGTAGGTAACCTTGAACCCATAAGATGACATCTCCTCATTAGTGATTGACTAGCGGGTTTCCCTTATGTTCGATGACAAGAAATATATTCACACATTGGGATTTGTGCATTGTCTTGGATTCCATTATCCCTATTGGTGGTTTCCTTGCCTTTGTCAATAATTTTCATCATTGACTCTCATTCAAAGGGTCTCTTTTATGTACTATTTTTATCTAGTACATGTGATAGATGCACAAATTTGTTGGTTCATGAACATCCTATTCATCCGATCTCCTCCTAATCCTCAAGCTATTAACTTTAACCTCATGCTGGATGATGAGATATACCTTAATGCTCTCCTTTCAGCGGGTCTCCTTCCATCAACTTTAGCTCATTGATTCTGGAATCGAGATCTAGAGTCATATGAGTACCTAGAGGCTTGCAGTCATCAGTAGTAGGTTCTCTCACCATCGACAGTTGGGAATACATCAATGTCTCATGATCAATGGATTATTCAAGTGTTCAACCTCAATGCCCTCATTCACACTCATTGAATGTACTTGGTTCCTTGACACCTATTTCCATTATCGGTGGGTTTTCTTGAGTTTGTTAAAGATATACCTTAATGAACAGTAATCAAATGAAGTCTCATTGTGTTCAAATTCAACTCCTTTGTTCACATAATATATACTTGTACCTTTGATGGATAGTGTAGAAGACCTCCAATTTACAAAAACAACACCCCATATCTGTTGTTGTCTTTCATCGGACCAATACCTATATGACTTCAGGGATCATGGAAGATTAGATTGTACTCCATTGCATACAAATATCTTCGGTTGATTTTGAGACCGGACTCTATTATGTCTTGTTCATGACTATGATAGCCTATGGAATATGTCCACTTTGTATCGCCTATTCATAGCCAAGAAAAACTATTTGATATATATCCACATGGATCTGCAGTGTAATTCAGATTGGTAGGCATGTGTATAGAGTCAATATGAAATGTAATATTCTCATGAGTAACTAGTACTTCTAGTTGAGTCTTCATTACTCTACTTCTTGGAATTATAATGTATTTCTGCCATCGTGGATACTCCTCTGACCTCACACATTAGGGAGCATTTGTTAGAGCAAAATTTTCCACACTCCATGCATCTTGATTTAATGGCCCTTTGTTTACCTCTATAGACTTAAATTCCCATTGTTTTCTCACTCCAGAGTAAAAAATACATACTTTTTTCCATATACACTACCCACAGTTAGACAACTTCTGTATGCGTAGGTTGCTCCATTACAACCTGCATACATCGGGTTTTGTGATAAAAAATTAAAAAATATGTCGGGTTTCCATGCCATGTCATGCGATCCATGATCCTTGACCTTTCATATACTGAAAATGCTCTGAATCAACCCTTCAATTCCATTTGGAGGCTATAAATTGAGACATACACAATCCGTGAGGACAATTAATGATTGAGAGAAAAGACACTCTAAAGAAATTTCACCTAATATTGGATCTGCATCCCTTTGTCCTTGAAAGTCTAAACTTCTTATGTTCATCCCCCAAGATCTTCCTATATTGAGATGGAGAACATCATTGAATCCTACTACTTGTGAGCTTGCATTTTTGGAGGATTGAAGTGGTGAAGGCCTAGGTGGAGGGACTTAGTTTCTTGGTTCCAATTTGTGTCGTTAAAATTTTTTGTCACCCACGTACTTTTGTTGATTACATTAATAGAAATACCCTTTTCTCATCCAATTATATATCACAAATGTTTGTATTACTTTCCATGGGAATATTTGTTATGTATGTTTATGGATTATGTTAGTTTATATGTTAAGATTATATCATTTCCATATGCTTGTGTATCTTGGTTGTTGAGGACAAGTTGCAGGTATAAATATTGGTGTCATGTGCTCAACTATAGTCTTCTTTGAACGTCCAGACAAGGTAAGATTCTATCCTTCTTTTGTTATCATTTTCATTTATCTAGCATAATTGAGATTAGAGTTGATTTCTGGGTGTCGTTTTGTCTATTGTAATTTTCCTCTAGCCATAGAGAGATTTTCCTTGTAACACTTGATAAGGGAGATTCAAGGAGCTCGAATAAACATATGGCACAAGCCATTAATCAAATTATCATGAATTTCCTACAAAATCTCTGAATATCCATCAAACTTTGAGAACATGGCATATCCTCCATAAGAATAGACCTACAAACAACCATCCTTTAATACAATAGAAAAAGAATTAAGGAACTCCAAAGCCAATTCCCATTATTCATTTTGTAAAATTTGGAAATTACACATCACCCCATGGCCATTTCTTAAGTTTATTGTATTTTATCATACACAAGATAACATTGAAAATGCTTAAAGAAAATTTTGAACTCTCCCACTATTGGCCCCTTTATTTTTGGGAAAAGTTGCAAAAGGATGAATGGATGGAAAGGCACAACAATAAAACATAGAGATCAACGTAGGGTGTGTAGAAAATACATAAAGGGACATAACATAAGTCAACTGCTAATGACTAAGAGTCGAGAAATGTAATAAGTGAGTTGAATTGGGTAATGGATTGACATAGTTATGATTATCCCATTTTATAACCAACTTGACATGGTCAAGTTTAGAAACTTTTATTGTATAAAATCCCTTTGAGGCTAGAGTGAATGGGTTGGTTAGTTAGTTGGATAGTTGGTTGTATTGAGTATGATGATCTCTATTCTCTGTATATGTTTATTGAGTTATCTTAAAAAGATATTCTAAGCTGATGAAAGATATGAATAAAGCAATGTTTTGGGCCTCTTTAAAAATTTAAGTAGTCTATCCCTTATGTATGTCTAATGGAGTTGTGTTACTTTCATGGTTTCTTATACATTCTAGTTATTATATGTTTATCTTATGACAATAGTCTAGTTCTTTATTATTGTGTTTATTAATGCATTTTACAAGGGTAGAATGAACGTGTGTTAGGGAAATGGTATCTATATTATTGTGAAAACTTTGTTGTGTCTCCCTATCCTTCTAAGGTCTCAATTGCACTTTGGGTGAGACGTTCTTCCCTTTGCGAACATTAAAAATGACAGTTCATATAGACTACAATAGAAATTTTGTTGGTCCCTTATGAGAAACTCAGTCTCTATTTATTTCCAAGAAATGGTTCTATTGTTGGGACTATTCTTCAGAGGAAGATACTTATAGGATGAGTAGGAGAATATATAAGTATGAGGTCCGAAACTACTAGGAGAAAAAGTTTGAATAATTTATATTGGAAGAAGTTTATTTGTGTGAATGGGATCTATGGATGTGCAGAGAATTTTTATTTTGTGATGGCCCTTCCATTGACCAATATGAGGTATTTTTGTGTGAGTTTCCTATGACTTTATAAGTCACTGAAGAGACTTGTGGAAGCCTCAAAATACCAATATCGACAAAAAATGGCTCTTTAGTGGACAATTCCAAATCTTATCACATCAGAATGGTTGGATAATTACATTACTTGTGTTGTGGACTTCTAGGTGGAAAATACTATAAACATATACATCATAGAGTTTGTTATGGAAAATTGCTAGTCCTTTTCTATAGATAAAGTAGCCCTTAAGAAGGGATCTTGAGGTAGGTTGTTATGGGAAGTTCCTCTTTGGACAAAAGGGCTTTTGGTAGAAGAGGGGTTGTTGTCATTCACTCATACAGACATAGTTCGGTGATTCCCCTATGCTAGGGGGGTGGCTAGAATGGTGTTGGCAAGTTGCAAAATGCAAGAATATTATATCATGGTCATGGAATTAGAGACTAGTACAAGGACTGAAAGGGTTCTAAGGAGAATGGATATCAAATAATTACCAATTGTTTCCATTTTGAATAGATTCAAAATACTAAAGCTACAATAAATGGGACAAGCATAGAACTATCATAAGTTCAAAATTATATTTCTATACTTACAAAAAATGAAACAAGGACTATAATTACCTAAAGCTAATAGAGGCCAAGTGTGGTGTACGAGGTTTTAGACAAAAGGACATTATTCTTCCAAGTTCCCATAATCATGAGGACGATTTCTACCTATTCCCACTATGAGATCCTTTCTAAGAAGACCTATGTAAGGAATTTCATAAGTCACTACTACTACTTATTTCAATAAAATGCACCTTATCAAGGTTTTTCATAGACTTAGATTTCACATATATGAGATTTTTGTGAAATTTTTCAGAACCTGTGGGGTTCCTCCCCAACATTGCCCCATTTTGAAATAACATTCTTTAGTTCCAAGCACAATTTATTGTGAGTTCTCTGGCACCTCTACCCATGTGTTGACATAGATAAATTTCCCCATGCCAACATGAGGGAAAATTTCTCGATGGCTAATCCCAATCAGACCTACTCCCATTTGGTATGGAAATCTCACTAACTAAATGGATTTCTCTCTTAAGAGATACATGTTCATTTAAATTATACTAAATCCTAAATGAAATGCTATTCTACTATGTAAATACAATCCTATTCTAAAAGTAAAAAAAAAAAAATTGTAGGCATATGATTCTACTTATGGAAACACAAATAGTTCATATTTCTCAATAAGAAACCATACTAGCATACCCATACACATATAGATGACAATGAATATGTCCCTACGATTGAGTTCATAATCCATTCATAATCATTTCCTACATATCCAATTGACATAAGTGAAAAATTGATATATCTACAAAAAATAATTAGCAATCATGCATAATTGCAAGAATAGACCATGGATTAACTTCCCCATGTATTCAATATTTAGAAATAGTTCACCCAACTGAAGTGCAAGAAAACACCTCTTGATATTTAAAATATTTTCTTAAGCATGATAAGGAGTTATAAAAGATACAATTTTTGGTTTTCCATCCCCCCACTGATTGCCAGGGTGAAATTACATTTATAACATTCTTCAATCACAACCCATGGGTTTCTTCCTCTTCTGGAATTTTCATCTCTTCTCTGTCCCATGTAGTTAAAACCATTCATCTTTCTAGAATATTCATTTTATAGGCATCCGTGTCTTCATTGGGACTATTTTCCTCCTCATGTATTCCTATCAAAGATAAATATAATCAAATGAAAATGATGAAAACCATAATTTCATTTATATTTGAGTAAAAGATGAGACATGAACAATTGCATAAATTAATTAAATATGAGAATCTATTAATGTATATTAAGTAAGAAACCCATCTCATATTATTCCTTAGGTCCTAATCTTTCCAATGAGCTCTTGTTTTCTCAATTTGGCCTTCAAAAATTCGATTTATGAGTTGCAAGACAATTCACGATCAATATCCAATCCAATTCGTTCATCCTATTTTCTCAACATTTTCAGACATTTCTACTGTAGACCTAGAAATAATAACTCTACTAGCATGTTCTTCACTTCTCCATCTTTCTAATGATCCATCTCATGCCCAATTTGGCCTTCTAAAACACAACATATGGCCCTCTGAAGTTAGTGTTCAACAATCATCAATATCATCTCAAGGTTAATCTTGACAATTGATCTTATATGCTTGATGATTTATCCGACATGCAATGTGGGAAGGGATTGAAAGTGGTTTATATTATTTTTTCTTCCTTATTTAGTTTGTATGTGGAGTTAGGAGAAGTATGGAGTGTTGAACCCACACTAATGTTTTGACTATCCTCGAATCTAGAAAATGAAAATAAAATAAAAAATAGAAAACTAAACTAAAAATAAAACAAAATAAATAAAATAATAAACCTCGGATGGTAACTAACAATGTTGGTGATAATTCAGGCAGTAATTGATGATAAATTTAAATGGACGATAATTGGTAATGATTTAGATGTTAATTGGCGGTAAGTTAGACGATAACTAATGGTAACTTCAGATGTAACTAATGATAACTTCATATGTAACTAATGGTAAATTCAGAGGGTAAGTGATGGTGTTGCTGGTAATTCAAATAATAAATGAAGGTAAATTTTCACATACAGTAATTGGTGGTGATTCATACATTAATTGGCAGTAATTCAGAAGGTAATTGGTGGTAAATTTGGACGGTAATTGATGATGATTCAGATGCTAAATAATGATAAATTCATACAAGTAATTTGGGAACCCAAGTTCGAAGGTAATTCAAGAAGGATGAGTCCAAGTAGGTTTTGGGAAGAAGAGGTTTCAGGTAAAATGAGAAGCATGTGCTATGGTGAAAATCCAAAATGGATTTCCCGAAAGATAAAACCCAAAATGCATAATCCTGAAAAATCATAATAAAATAATAAAATAAAAATAAAAAAAACCTAGATAAAAAAATTAAAAATAAAAAGTGTGGTCGGGAAAGTTAAAAAGTCCTAACTATGGAAAATAAAATAATAAAAATAAAATATCAAATAATAAAATAGTAAGGATAATACAAATTTGGATTTTGAGAAAAATGCATGGTAGGTAAAGTTAATTCCCAATGATAAAAAATTGAAGAAAATTCCTTTATAGTAATTCCTAGAATAAAATAATAAAATATACGTGGAATTCAAGAAGGGGTAGATTTAAATTCATGTAGGGATTTGGGAAATTAAACCATGGATACAAAATAAAATTAAAAAAAATATACAAAATAAATAATAAACATATAAAATCCCATATATACAAAATCAAATCTAGATGGGTAACATGAAGTTGAGTTCTGAATTTGGATCGAGGTTCATGTTATCCCCTAGCCTAGGGATAACTAAGGAGATTATGTCGCGAGGCCCACATGTATTATACATGGAGTACCGAGAGCCATATTGACTTGAGCCTAGTCCTCGAGGGTCCATCCTTCTTCTTCAGCGCCTCCATCTTGTGAGAAGCTACGACATCCATCGGCCTGGTCCTTCAACATCAATGGGTCTTGCTCCATGAGGTAATGAGTTGGGGTATCATGGTATTTGTCACTCTGATCCTCAAAACATTTGAATATGTGCATTCAATTATTTTTACTTCTGACGTGTTCTTGGACCTTATGCCTTTCCACTTGTCCACACTTGGGGGGAATGACAGGATGCCCTAGCAAGTTGGTTCCCATAGGGTTTGAGTTTCCAATGGGTGGGTTCATGAAAGGTCCTCGTCCATTCCCACAATACTTATCACTTTTCATATTTTTCCCTCTCATCCATCCCATACATTGGTTCGAGAATTGGGTTTTCCAAGATAGCAAAGGGTTGTAGCTTACCTTGTGGGAAGAAGGGGCTAAAGGCTCAGAGGGTAAAAGTACTGGAAAAATATAAAAGCTAAAGGAATAAAACCTTTAGATGCTTCACCCAGGGATCCCCGAGAGAGAAATAAAAGGATTCTCAACAACAAATAGAGGGACCCATAAAATAATAAAATCAAGACCTAGTTGGAGGATATGGGGTCTCATCACGACCCAGCCTATTAGGTACATGGATGGGTAGCCATATGACACTACCATTCAGATGGTCACTAGGTCAGGGTAGTGGCTCTTAGTGGAATAGCCAAGAGAAAGGGGGTCTCATCATGAGCCAACCTTCTCATATCCGTGAAATGCTTGTGGGTAACATTGTCACCACTGGTCACCACGCCAGGGAAGTGTCCCCTAACTAGTCTCTAGAAAGAAAAAGCAATAAGATAAAAATATAAAAGGAATTGAATGGGCTTGGAAACATTTGCATCCATGAAAAGGTGCAACTCACCCTCGTTAGAGGCACCCAAAGGTAAGCCATACATTCCCCTGTCATCACTACACCCATTGCTCAAACATCCCTCACCACCTTATCCACTTACATGGCCTAGATTTGTCTTCACCTAGAAACATCCCACGTCCAATGAGAATTATCCCAATAGGACCTCATGACGTCCTCTCCAAACCTAACTTGTAGAATAGCATAACATCTTTGAGAACTTGTCTAGGAAAGGGGGGTTTTATGCACATGTTTAGATAACTTGATTATTAGATGTGATTGACATTTCTATGATATTGTTGAGCGCTTAACACACCTTAAAAAAAATTATGAAATTATGTCACTTTTGGGTACCACTTGTTTCTTTTGTTTTACTGTCTGAATTGATTTCAATATGGGGGGGATGGTTTGTCTTGTTTTCATGACTCTTATTGATCAAACCAGACTTGTTTGAACTTGTTAAATAAAACCTAGTGTCTAAAAAGAACTTGGAATTCTAGCTAAAGATTTGCAGCTAACAATATGATAAGCATGTTGGTGTTCAGCGTCGGCAAAATCCAAGAAGATGAAGTAGCCACACATTAATAATAATCATCAATATCCAATGCACCATCAAAATTAGTAAGAGGTTGAACAAGTTTGCATTAGTAACTCACCACACAATTTTGGGAGATAGTCGATCACCACCGGGGTTAGAAAAATACAAGAGTACTAAATATTGACATGATCCATGATAAACCTCTGATAGTCGATGACGAATGCATTGGTTCAGGGTCGGAAAAATATCTAAGAGTTAAATCACTTAAAGTTTCCGCATTAACGCATCTCCGATCACCGATCCCCGATGCAATTTTGGCATCAAGAAATTTTCGAGAGAGTCAATCGAGTAGCACTTGGGTAAGCTTATGGCCAATCATCGATCCTTCATAATTTTCAGTTTCAACAGGGTACAATCGGTCGTTAGAATGTTTATCTTAAGAAACGTCTTGATTCTGAATAACATAGGTAAAGGAAGATGCCAGTCTTGAGTGCCACATGTCTTTGTCGCATAGGGGTGTCATACGGTCTAACTTCGTCTCGAGTCATCTTAAGGTTCCCTTTTTTCGAGTCACACATCTGATTCAGCCTTGCCACATTAGCTCTATACGACAAGAGTGTTCGACGTCAAAGATTTTGCAAGGAGATATCAATGACAAGTATTTAAAGAGAAACCCCAACCTTGACCCACCAACTAGATTAGCGAAAGGATGGGATGTTTTAGCATGAGATATGATTGGATTTTGTCATTGAATAGGCTAGTTAATGATTTTTCCTGCATACATTGCTACTCCATGCATCAATTGAATGATAGGAATTTGAAATAACCGATAGGCCACATTATAGCCCGTGCTCGTGCCATTGACCTATAATCGAATTTAATTGTAAATGTAATGAGGATATGGCGGAAGATTTTGTAAAAAAACATTCATATCCATAATTGAATGGTTGATGCGAAAAGGTAAGTTCATCCTTTTTTAAGTCACTAAAACGGCTTTGAACACTTTCATTATGTGCACAAGTTCAAATTCTGGAGCATCCGAAGAAGAAAATCAAGCATCTCGAGACTATGTTGATTCTCAGATTATCAAAACTGGGTTAAACAAGAAACAAAGGTATGTGTTAAAGTTTATCAATTCAACGATCATGGTTTGTTAAATATGCATCTAATTTCTTGCACAATCTCTAACTATGTTTGAGCTGGAGGGAAAATTCCACCAAAAAATCCAACGACCAGATGCTCGTCGAGAGTACCTAAGCTAAAGGAACCGAAAACAGGTGAAGGTTCTTCTCCTAGAACTGAAAGGAAGTTGGAGTATGCTCCTCGGGCAGAGCTTGTCATTAAAAACTCAACGAACAAAGATTGTGTTCAACCTCCGATCTTCAGAGATATAGAAGCAAACATTGGATCCAAAGTAATGCTCCTACAGTGGGGATACCTATTCAACAAAATCAACCAGGAGGAGTACCCAGAGCATATCCCACACAATGGCCTGGATGTAAGGGTGCTCGACAACCAGGTTTTCCCAAATATTCGACGATCATACTTACACATGGTAGTCTGTAGAACTCTAGTTTTCCCACGCATTGAGGTTTTGAAGTGGTTAATCGATCATACAGATGCACATAAATGCATGATCAACGATGAGAATGGTGGGTGTGTCATATTTTTCCTCCCGATAGAAGTCCAGAAGTACTAAGAGCTCAGATACCCAGAGGAGCAACTGAACACTGACTTCGTGGTGAATTTCTATGAATTCCACGACACTAGTCAGTTGATGGCCTCATGGTGGAAGGAGGAAAAGAAGTTTACAAAATGGAGAAATGGTTGGTATAGGACAATTAACTTAAAGGAGTTGTACATCTACTTGAGGGATCTCATCGGCTGACTGTATGGAGAAAATGACTTCTCTAGGTTTTCATAAGCATGGATGCCCTTGGCATACACTCTAGCAATCTCCAGGAGCATCTTCAACTGGGGAGAAATAATTTCCAAGCAATTGAGAATCTATGTGCAGCAGGCTCATACGTCGAAGGAAGGGGAAGCACCCTCTTTCCACATGGCCTCGTACCTACTCAATGTTATCTGTGCGAGAAATATCTTCGTCGACATGAATTTAATATGGCACGTTGCAGAGCTTCTTGTTCATGTTTACTTCAACATATTATGGGAGAACGGGTACAAAAAATTCTACGCCTTTATTTGCGATGAATTCATCGCCCAAATTTATTTTATTGTATTTAAAAAGGAATGCCCAAGACTGTCCGCAGAAGCCAAGAAAAGGATAGCGAAGGTAGGCAACTGGTATCTTGACGAACACACAACCTATATCAGGGTGTTCGGGGCCACCAGATCACCGCATATACTCTCTGATCACGTCCTAGACCAACTCATTGTGGGAGAAATTTGATATCAGACTATCCCATGGGGCTATAACGCCACACTAGTCAAGGAAAAGAAGTGGGCTTTCATACCCTATGGCTTCCATGTGGGGTTTTATCTGGTAAAGGACATTACTCAAGATAAAAATTAAGGGTTGAGTTAGATTGAATTTAGGTTCCCGACATGTTGATTTCACAAGAAATATCCTAAGGGCCTAGTCTTCCAACACGATTCACAAGTTTCGTCCTGTTGGCCATACATGCACGACAAGTTTGAGGATGATATATTTACATAATGTGCTCAGGACTGGGAGGAGGTAGTACAGAGGAAATCCAATATGAGCATGACTAGGTTCAAGGCTATGAGCATGGATAAACATGTGGAGACAATAGATAAATTGGCTCAAGAGGCTCTCAAGGTTAGGGAAGAAATTAGAGTAGCAGAAACTATAGAGGCACAAAAGAGAGGATTTCTCTTACTAGAAGGAGCACATAGAATCATTGATCATTTACAGAATGATCCTAATCTCGTAGATATGATGAGGATCCCCATGGATGAACCAATCGCAAACAGAGGAGAGCCAAGTGGCTTGGAGCCAATACAAATCGAAGAAATCATTAGTCCAGAAAACCCTAGAGTTCCCTCACCACAGATCATATCACCAGGGACAATTCCAACCTAGCCTGAGGTATCAAGGACACCAGGTGGGACAGGTGCACCAAAATCCTTGTTTGACTTAATAACCATCTATGATGATGAGGAGAGTTCAGAGGTTTCCATGGTGACCCCAGTATCAATTATAGAGGAAAAGGAACCTGAGAAAGAATCTACCCCAAGTTCTGATGCTCCAATTCAAAACCTTCCGTAGAGCGACCATGAGGTTGAAAGTGTCTGAGAAACTGAGTTTCTCGACCTATCGGGGACCCCAATAGACAGCTCGAGGTATGAGCTAGGATCAGGTGGTCAAAAAGAGGAAGTAAAATAGTAAGAAATCGTCACCTCGACAACTGACTTCCAAGTAAGTACTGAACCTATCCCTGGTCCTTCAATTTTTTACAATACTCCACCAGACGATGAACAACAAATGAAGGTCAAGCCATCAGAACATATTTAAGAAGTATGGGAACCAATCTTAGAACATATACACACATCCGGGAGCTTGGGAAATACTTTAACCTGGAGAGAACAACATATCCTCTAACGTGTTGATGAGGTCGTCGGCATACAAGAGATCACCTATGACGGGAAGAGGAAAGCCATCATGAAGAGGACCATTAAGAAGAGAAGGCTCACATTAGATAGATCAATTATCATCACTACAGAGGAGAAGCTTCTCAGCACAAAACATGCCAAGACATCTGAGCTTATCGACACAGGGATGGCTATCATGGATGCCACATTGGATAGAGAAAGGAGATATGCAAAGGAGTTGGCCCCTACACTTAAGGAGTTGGAGCATCTGCGCCATTTAGAAAAATAATGTCAAGACTCCACGTAAGCCACAATGTTTTTGAGAAGTGAGTTTTGGGACACTTATGCAAAATTCACAAGTGAACGACACCTTTTCACCACAGGCATAGCCAAATTCCAAGAGGATACCCTTATGGTGCTAGAAAATTTCAAGGACGTGGAAAGGTGGTGTGAAAAAGATCACCAAGTGGTAGAAAGGATTGATTACATCAGCACAGTACAAAAGGGTTGAGATGTCGAAGAGCATGGTATTCAGGTACTAAGGGATAGAAGCATCAATCAGATCAAGAAAGAAGTTGAATACTGGATAACAATTGCCCAAGAACCCCATCGGGAGATTCAAGAGAAGTGGATCGAGTGCAAAAAGGGCTGGGAAAAGATTAATTAGGAGATGAAAGGCATCGGCCTCCCAAAATTTGGCTTGCCCGAAGACTTTCTCAACCTGCATGACATAGTCAAGCGACATGCAGAACAAGACTTGGGATGGACAACATAGATCACAAAGGTGGAAAGCATGGCACCAGGTCAAGTACAAAAATCCATGGAGCACCCGATTAAGGTTCATGCAGTTCTACAATGGTTGAGTATTAAAATAATCAAATATAGAAAATAGATAGTATAAGGGAAAGAAATTCTTTCGGCCCCGATGGACCAACACAGGTTCTTGTATGCCAACACATGCAAGGAACTCTTTGTCAAGTTGTAGGAATATGAGAAGAGTCATCCACTTCAGTAAAACGATTAGATGATTCTCAAAGAACAGAGAGATTAAAGCGCCATGTGGTGATCTTTTGTTTTACTTAACTTTCATTTATAGTAGCCCTTTTTAGTCAGTTTTTCATTATAAATAAGAATATTGACCTTTTAGCAAAGGTCGATGGTTTTGGGAAAATACCCTCATTTTTGGGAATTGTAAAGAGCTATTTATGAACTACCTTAATTGAGAAGTCCTATTTAGGACCTGAGACAAAATATTGTTTTTCATTGAAGGCATTATATGATTGGATTGAGGAGTAATTACTTCCAACTTTATTTTAGTAATTGATGTTGTAACAAGTAAGAGTTTATGAATCTATTGATAAGTTATCTATCTCAAAATTTTGTAGTTCTTGTTTTTTTCTTAATGATGGAAAGCAAAATCATTGTGTTAATGTGTGATTAATGATTAGAGCTAAGGGAACTATTTTTCTTGCCATCATATTATTACATGTGTATTTTATTTACGATAATTGTACCTCAGTCAATAATTGAAATACCAACAAGTTAATGTATTAGTACTAGCCTTGTAATGGGTGTGAATATCTTTGT
>ML784441.1:174149-185808 GCA_009831015.1 Picea engelmannii
AAAAACATATTAGAGGCTTGTTCCAGAGAGAGAGGAGGAGGTTCCACCAGAGACAACCTATCTGGTTTGGACCCAAGGGGGTCTTTCCCTCCTACTATGATGTTGCCCTTGAAATTCCCATGACGTCACCTCTGTGACCCTTGACATCACCAATGTTTGATGGACACCTTGGAGGCAGTTATGTGCCAAGTGGCACGTGTGGATTGATCCATAGGCCTTGGGAGGCCTAACGTTTTTCTCCTGGAGGCCAACTTTTCACTAGAGAGGCCTAACGTCACCCTAAAGGGGCATGATGTCACCTATTATTTTTTATTTAGGGTTTAAATTTTCATTTTTATGTAAAAACAGGATATTACATGTAAATTGGCTATGACGGCCTTTTTGACCTAATTTTGGTCATTGTAACTGTATAAATAAGGGATTTTCCCTTGTATTATTTCATCATATTTCATTCACACTTAAGTGAGGTCTGGAATTTGGCCCTAATTAGGGTTTCTTGGCTGAAATTTGGCGTGCACTTCTTGAAGGAGGTTATTTTTTGTGTGTTTTAGCATTTTCCTTGGTGGAAGTCTTCAACTAGGCCTATTGCTAGATGATTCTTGGTGAATGTAAGTAAATTTTCTGCAATTCTTGTTAATTGAATGGTTATGGTTGTATTTATCTTGCATTTATTCTAAGATTATTAAATTGCTAGCTTAAAACCCTAGGAGGCTAAAGCACATGTTATTGTTCTTGTCTTAATAACTTTCACCTACTAGATTATGCTAGAAAAATGATTTTCTTGAAACCTTTTTGTTAAGGTCCTTTCCATTGCAACACCCTAACATATTTTTCTTCATATAGCCATCATCTATTTCATATTTGAGCTAAAGAAGGAGGAAAACCGCTAGGGCCTAGGGTTACCTACTTCCTAGTGGTCATTTCCCCACTAAGGTCTAGTGATTGAAGCCTTGGGATACCAACACCTCAATCATTAACCTTCTTGTCTCTAGCTCTCTTATTATCAATTTGTTCCTTCAATATTGCCGCTGCAAAAAGAGACTCCATTTACCCTAAAAAACATTGATCTAAGCCTTGCACTTGAGTGATTGATAAAAACTACTCTCAAAACATTTACCTTAATCTCTCTACTAGCTCTTCCTAACCCTAAAATAGACTAATCTACTAACCTACTTGTTTGTGTTACAAAAGTAAGCTACAACCACCTATTGCAGCATTAAAAGAACCTAAAAGAAATTATAAAGTTGATTTATAAACTTCCTAATTTGCTTTTGATAAATGCTAGTACTTTGGTAATAATGAGTGATTATTTTGGGTCATTTTTGAAGCTCTTTCAAGGAATTTATTGTGAAGCAATAATCTCATAAACATTGTTTTTATAAAATTATGTTTTCTTCATCATATATCAACTATTTATTTTATTGATAAAGTCCATGGTTTTATGAAGTACTAACAACAAGTTGTTCTTGCAAAAGATATATTTTCTTGTTGTTTTGTTCTGGGCAGATACATCTGAATCCTTCATTACTTCATTGGTTAAAACACTGGGACTTTTTGATCAGTGTGACTTGTGAGAGGGGATACTTTTATAGACACTTTAACCTTTGCCTTCTCAAACCCCAGGTCACTGGGGACGTCTCCTCTAGGCCATCAACCCTAAATAGAAAGAGGTATCTTGTTGAGGTGGCAGTGATAGGATAACCTCTCGTTACACCGATTTGCCTGCCCTTAACCTTTTCCTTTGGCATAAGTACAAATTGAACGATAACAATTCCAACTGGAGGTCAAAGTTATGATTGTAGATCAAGGTTCCATACCTATAAATTTGGGATTCATGTTATTTGAGAGAAAACGTTAAAGAAATATCTCGATGGAAAAAAAATTGGGGTTTCCAATTTATAAAGGCTTGAGGCTTAACACAAGATCAACACATATGTATTCAAAGATTATTATGGGAAAAGGAAATTTGGGGTTTCCATATATTTCAAACACTAGGATTCTCTTCTCTATAGTTTCATGTCCTCTGTGACCAAATGCACATGATCATTCTTCCTTGAATTACACCGACTTGCTCTTCTATTTCTAAGCATTATTCTCTTGAGAAATTGAAATAACATAAGTATCTTGCATAGAAAACGACTCAACAACCCTGTCACTGCAACCATTGGAAGAATTGACTTTGTTATACAAGGAAAAATACACTTGTTAATAGGTTATAAAATCTACATTCTTTCCCCTTGCCATTTTATTAACAAATCTATGAAAAAGAGTTGGGTTTGTTAAAAAATGAGGAAATGAAAAAAAGGAATTTCTGAGAAGAAATCATCTATGGGCTTATCATGTTATAAACAATCTACTACTGTTAAGCAAATTTCACAAATTTAGATCTATAGATTTTTTTTGCTTTCTTGCATATAATCCAAAATACTATCTCAAACTTTTGGAAAAGATTAAATATCCTTTGATTATATTTACTGATGATGATCCAAGAACTATCAAGAAAGAAGTGAATTCAGAGGATAGTAAACTCTAGAATAAGGTCATGGTTGAAGAAATGGATGCCTTGGATAAGAATGAGGCATGGGATCTAGTTGAGTTTCCAATTGGAAGAAATTTCATTGGCAACAAATGGGTGTTTGTTGATGCTTGTGGTAGCATCAAAGAGGCATTTCCACACAGGTTTATGTGTCTAGACGTGTGGAGATTAATTATGTAATTAGTTAATTGAGTTATTTAAGGAAAGTTATAAGAGTGCTTAGCATGTAATCTTAGCATGCAATCTAAATCTCAAGTGAGATTAGAAGTAGATTATAACTCATGATTATAAAAGAAAGGCTAGGAGAAGGAGGAAGACACTTGATACTTGAGATTCTTGAGAGTAGAGGAATCACTTTCGAGAGAGTTGGATCACAAAGGACAGTGATTCAAGATCTTGGATAGGTGGAGAAGGACTTCCATCTAGAGATCAGGTCAAGGATAAGAGAGAACAGAGGCAACGCAGGTGGGTCTCAGTGAAAGTAAGCCTATGTTAGCTCTAAGTTGGTGAGTGCTTGGAATATTTTTTAAAAATCACAATTTGACCGTGTTTCTTAATTCATTATTTTCATAGAAATATTTTTAAATTAATTATAATGGAATATTCAAACTATCAAACACATTTTTTTCCAAGTGAAGACTCGATTAGCTCTAAGTTGGCGAGTGCTCAATAATATTGGAATATTTTTTAAAAATTGCAATTTGATCATATTTTTTAATTCATTATTTTAATAAAAATATTTTTAAATTAATTATAATTGAATATTCAAACTATCTAACACAAATTTTCTAAATGAAAACTCAATTAGCTCTAAGTTGATGAGTGCTTAATAATATTGAAATATATTAAAAAAATCAAAATTCAACCATATTTTTTAATTCATTATTTTAATAAAAATGTTTTAAAATAAATATTATAATTAATGTAATGTCACACTTATAAAAATTTTAAAAATTTTAAATAACTTTTATAATTAATGTGATGTTGAATATAGTTGTGAAATAAAATTAATATTACAAATACCACTTATAAAAATTAATTGTGACATTGAATTACTAATACCACTTATTCACTATTATATTAGATTTGAGAAATAATGATATTATACCACTTTAACATGAGAATTAATGATATTATACCACTTTAACATTTAAATATTTTTCTTTAAAATTTCAAATCATAATTATTGAAAATTGAATATTAACACATTATGAAAATGATTTTCATGATATGTTAACTTTTATTTTAAATTCTTTTAGTTTGGAATTTTTTTAATAAAAGGTAGAAGAATTTTAGGGCATTTTTAAGAACAATGAAAATTACAAATTTAATCCACATGAATATACGTTTCAATCGTTTTGGATATAATGGTCATAACTAAAAAAAATTTAATAGAAGGTAGAAGAATAATAGTTTTGGATATAATGGTTATAACTATTTTTTTTAATAAAAAGTAGAAGAATTTTAGGGCATCTCGAAGAATTATGAAAACTACAAATTTAATCCACATAAATATACCTTTCAATAGTTTTGGCTATAATGGTCATTGAATTCCCATGTCATTGTGTTTCTCGAATATAAAACACTAACATTACTACACATTATTATAAGTCAAATTTTATGTTTTCTTGCTTCTCTAATTTAAAATTCCAACTTGGACATGAATTGTCATAATTCAAACTTTATGTACACACAAGGTATATATGAATCTCATGCATGTATATAAGGTAAACCATTAGCAATTGCACCAAAAGGTGCAAAGACATGTTGAAAGAAATTGAAATGTAAAACAAAGCAACATAAAAAAAAAAATTATGTTTGGAAGACAAGTTAATGTATTGAAACATATATGAGTTAATGAAACTCATAGGAAAACACATAAAATGGCATCGTAAAGAAAGACAAATATAATATTTGATAATGTGAACTAGAAGATTTATTGAGCCAAGTGTTTTGAGTTAAGGATGATTTCATCTTTTTGTGTAAGTTTGACAAATACATTGCCTTGCATTCATGAATAACATTCCACAGAAAATGACAGTGAGATGTAGAAGTTGCACAAGGATCTTACTCTAAAATTGATAATGAAGATTAGGGCTTGATGGGAAATGTTTCCAAGGTCAATTATTTCTTTTTGAAATGGCATGCCTTATGACTTATGTATTGTTAAACCCTGTGTCATTAAAAAAAACAATTTCCTACAAAAACCTCTTTAAACAAGGGTGTTTGACACATTATTTGGATTGGAAACATGCCATGGTGGACATTCATAGTTGATGGTAACAACAAAAAACATCACAAATTTAATATTTAGAATACGATCTATATAATATCAAAATGCAAAAGCGCATTAATAGAAGAAATAATATATAAAACCCAACAATAAAAAAATTGAGATTTAACATTTATTTGACTTTCAAATTCACATGTTGTCAAGGGAAAATGATCTTATTTTCATGAATAAAAACAATACAGTGATATTATAAACATTGAAAAAGAAAATGTAAACAAACCATGTATACAAAATATAAAAGACAATAGTTCAATAAAAAAATTCATACTGACAAAGAGGTGGGAAAATTATTTTCATGTTGTGTCATAATCCACTAAACTATTAGAATTAGATTTAGTGTTTATTTAGTGTTTATTGGATGAAAATAAAGATTATATAAATGTGTTAAAATTTCACAAATTTCAAAGTAATAGATCTATCAAATATTTTGAAGAAAAAATTAAAAACTATATCAGGGAGGTGTTTAATGACGAATATTATGCACTCTATAGTAAAGCCATAAATTATATTGTTCTTTCTAGAAATGAAAGACATAGAGTAGCTAGACATAGGATAGCTATGGACAATATCTCAATTTCAAAATTGAACAAATATTAAATCTTAGTTTTTCTAATTGTTAATTTCTATATAGTGACAATATCTCAATTTCAAAATTGAACAAATATTAAATGTTAATTTTTCTAATTGTTAATTTCTGTATAGTGGCTCTTTTATCAATCTTCTATTAATAGACCTTGGGAAGGGAGATTCAAGAAACTCGACTAAATAGATGGCATCAAGCCATTAATCAACTATCATGTATTTCCTACAAAATCTCTAAATATCCATCAAACTTTGAGAATATGGCATAGTCTTCGTAAGCATAGACCCACAAACAACCATTCTTTAATACACTAGAAAAATACTTAAGGAACTCCAAAGACAATTCCCATTATTCATTTTGCAAAATTTGGAAATTACACATCACCCCATGGTCATTTATTAAGTTTACATTATTTTATCACATGAAAGATAACAATAAAAACGCTTAAAGAAAATTTTGAACTCTCCCACTATTGGCCCCTTTATTTGTGGAAAACGTTGTAGCAGGATGAATGGATGGCAATGCACAACAATAAAGCATAGATATCAACGTAGGGTATGTGAAAAAGACATAAAGGGACATGACATAAGTCAACTTCTAATGACTAAGAGTTGATGAATGTAATAAGTGAGTTGAATTGGGTAATGGGTTTACATAGTTATCATTATCCCATTTTATAACCAACTTGACATGGTCAAGTTCAAGAACTATTATTGTATAAAACCCATTTGAGGCTAGGGTGAATGGTGAATGGGTTGGTTAGTTAGTTGTCTAGTTGGTTGTTTTGAGTATGATGATGTCTATTTTTTGTATATGTTTGTTGAGTTATCTTTTTAGTGTAAGATGATGAAGGATATGAATAAATCAATGTTTTGTGCCTCTTTAAAAATATAAGTAGCCTATCCCTTATGTATATTTAATGGAATTGTGTTACTTTCATGGTTTCTTATACATTCTAGTTATTATATGTTTAGCTTATGACATTATTTTAGTTATTTATTCTTTGTTTATTAATGCATTTCACAAGGTAGGTTGAATGTGTGTTAGGTTGAATGTGTGTTAGGGTAGTGGTATTTATATTGTTGTGAAAATTTTGTTGTGTTTTTCTATCCTTCTAAGGTCTCAATTGTACTTTGGGTGAGACTTTACTTTTTTTGGGAACATTAAAAATGATAGTTCATAGAGACTACAATAGAACTTATGTTGATCCCTTATGAGAAACTTGGTCTCTATTTATTTCTAAGAAATGGTTTTATTGTTGGGACTATTCTTTAGAGGGAGATACTTATAGGATGAGTAGGAGAATATATAAGTATGAGGTCCACAACTGTTAGGAGAAAAAGTTTGAATACTTTATATTGCAAGAAGTTTATTTGTGTGAATGGGATCTGTGGATGTGCAGACAATTTTTATTTTGTGATGTCCCTTCCATTGGCTAGTATGAGGTATTTCGATGTGAGTTTCCTATGACTTTATAAGTCACTAAAGAGACTTGTGGAAGCCTCAAAATACCAAGATCGACAAAAAAGGGATCTTTAGTGGATTATTCCAAATCTGATCACATTACAATGGTTGGATAATTACATTACTTGTATTATGGACTTCTAGGTGGAAAATACTATAAACAGATACATCATATATTTTGTTGTGGAAAATCGCTATTCATTTTCTAAAGATAAAGTAGTCTTTAAGAAGGTAGCTTGAGGTAGGATGGTATGGGAAATCCCTGTTTTGATAAAAGGGCTTTTGGTAGAAGAGGGGTTGTTGTCATTCACTCCTATAGACATAGTTTGGTGATTCCCCTATGCTAGGGGGGTGGCTAGAATGGTGCTGGTAAGTTGCGAAATGCATGAAGATTGTACCATGGTTGTGGAATTAGAAACTAGTGCAAGGACATAAATGGTTCTAAGGAGGTTGGATATCAAATACTTAACAATTGTGTTCATGTTTGAATATATTCAAAATAATAAAGCTACAACAAATGGGACAAGCACAGAGCTATCATAAGTTCAAAATTAGATTTTTATACTTAAAAAAAGGATACAAGAACTATAATTACCTAAATATGGTAGAGACCAAGTGTGGTGTACTAGGTTTTAGACAAAAGGACATCATGCTTCCAAGTGCCCATACACATGAGGGAATGTTTTTCCTATCCCCATCGTGAGATCCTTTCTAGGAAGACCTATTGAAGGCATTGCATAAGTCACTTCTACTACTTATTTCAATAAAATTGCACCTTATCAAGGTTTTTCATAGACTTAAATTTCACATATATATGAGAGTTTTGTGAAATTTTCAAAACCTATGGGATTCATCCCCAACATTATCCCGTTTTGAAACAATACTCTTTAGTTCCAAACACAATTTATTGTGATTTTTGTGGCACCTCTACCCATGTGTTGACATAAGCAAATTTCCCGGAAAAAAATTTCGATGGCGGGTCCCAATCAAACCTACTTTCATTTGGTATGGAAATATCACTAACTAAATGGACAAATCTCTTAAGAGAGACTTGTTCATTTAAATTAGACTAACTCCTAAATGAAATCATATTCTACTATGTAAATATATTCTTATTCTAACAATAACAAAGATCAATTGCAAGCATATGATTCTACTTATGGAAACATAAATAGTTCATATTTCTCAATAAGAAACCATACTAGCATGCCCATACACATATAGATGAAAATGAATATGTACCTACAATTGAGTTCATAATCCATTTATCATTTCCTACATAGCCATTTTATAGAAGTGACAAATTGATACATATGCAAAAAATAATTAGCAATCATGCACAATTGCAAGAATAGACCATGGATGAGGGTAACAATCATTCCTCCCTCAAAATAAGAAACCAATTTGAGGAGGAGGAGGGATGGAGGGAGTGAGAAACAGCGTAGGGTAGGGTTCAGGGTTTGAGCATGGATTTTGGGGCTAAAAAATGGACATGTAAGGGATGGGTTTACCAAGGTTGACAGAGTCCTCGGGGCATTTCCAAGATAAAATCCAGAAAAGCCAACCGAATTTTAAGGACACAGTGTTCGGAAAGCACAACAATGGCTAGAAAATATTGACATGGGGGGCACAAGTAAGGACAGAAAGGACAATCTAGGGGAGCTACATAAACTAGGAGTCGACAGAATGAAGGTGAACGAATGTCGTGCACGTACTTCAGAAAATCCCAGGTATGAAGTGACCTCACCTAATATCAGTAACTATATTCAAAACATGAAGGATCACACCTTAATAGGAAAATTCATGGGCATATGACCATCCAAAAAATCCCTCATGGAGTGGGTGAGTACTAGATGGAAGATAAAAGGCCAAGAGGATTTAAAGATAGGTTCTAAAGGTTTCTTTATAGCTATCTTTGCCAACCCGATAAAAAGAGACAAGGTCTTCGAGGAAGGGCCTTATTTATTTAACTCAGTGGATATCAACCTTCGATACTGGACATAAAGGTTCTCCCTAAAGAAGGAGGAATTCATGACATCCCCAGTCTGGGTTAGACTTTACTCTTTACTAGAAGAATTTTGGGAGATGGAAGCCTTGGAAGGCATAGGGAATACACTAGGATCCTTCGTCAAAATATCAGAGATCACAAAAGTCGCCAAATACACCTCCTATGTGTGGATCTGCGTATATATGAATGTATTAGGAGTCCTCTCGGATGTAGTAACAATAGCCTATCAGGACAATGATTGGACCCAGATGGTGGACTATGAACACATCCCCTTCAGATGCAGGAAATTTCATGCCCATGGAAACTTATATCACGACTTCCTTATCAATATTAAGCAACCCGACATTAAACAACTAGAGGGTACATATGCTGAAGGATTTACAAAAATCCAGGGTAAATGCAAGGGAGTGAGAAGACATGGAACCCAACCAATAAAAGAGGGAGGGTCAAATAAAAATAAATTCCACGCCCTAGCGGAGATCTCCCCTGAGAATGGCAGCCACACCAAAGAAGAACCAAATAAGAAACAAACCTTACCAAATAATTCTCTTACAGTCTCATATTCACAAAATGTTTCAGATAAAAAATAGAGGAAAAACCAGGTCACCGGGTGTAGTGTCCCCAAGGTCGAGCCCCATTGTAAACCATGTTATGAAAGGAATTGTAATTATGTTTTATAGGTTGGTGAGCCAAGCTATTATAAGATGGAGGCTTATGTGTTTGTTAGGCCAGGGAGCCTAAGTGTTGAAGGCCAGGAGCCTGCTATTGTATATGTAATCATGCAAAACAATTAATAAATATAAACACCGCCATGTGCAGACCGACCACGATGAATGAGTGAAGGGGGACTAAGCATCCACAGAGTGGGCAAGGAATTAGGGGCTGAAGGTGGAAAAAGGGGCTAAGTGTTGAGCCTAGGGGGATTAAGACTTGGGAATAATATTTTAATATTACTCCAAAGAGATATGTGCATTATATGTTTTAACCTAAGTCCTTTTGGAAGGACATGTGATTTTCCAAATGGTGGGAGGCACGCACGCTGAAGGAGTGCATGCAGTCGCATGGGTGACAAGTGTCAACCCTGGCGCATGCAATAAAAGGCCGAGATGAGCCATGTTGGGGGTTCCTCCTCCATTCAACTCACAGACTGCCAGAAGGGAATGGGTCTGACTCCTGCAAAAAAACCCTCGTACATCCTCTGAACCAAAAGGCGTGTATCTGTGTTTGTTCAGGGATAGTTGGTACATCCCCGGTCTGAACCGTCTGAACCTGCATTGACCCTTGCGTGGATTGTCTGTCATGCATTCCTAACAACCAGAGCGTGAGTCTATCCTGGGTGGGGCGGATGGGAAACGGGGAAGACCTACCATTCTGCCAGGAAGAGAGTCTGTGTAATTCCCTGTGGAAATTGCTTCTCAGGAAATTCTGAAAATAAACACCGTAAGACCTGGCTGCTATTGCTGAGCTTGTTCTGAGAGGTCTGAGTCTGTCTTCCTGGTTGACTATGGTGGTCATGCAGAGATGGATTGCGTGTGAATTGATTTCCAGTGCGGGTGGTAATTGAGCTTGTGTGTAACCTCTCTCTAGGTGAGGGAGGTGGATGTTGTAGGAAGAGGTTTCTTCCAGAGAGTGTCCAGCACCATCTTCAGACTCTAAGACTTCCTGATCCGGCCTGTTGTCGAGGCCCAGAGAGGGAGGTTAGCACCGATGGACTATTCTTATGAAGGTGTATACTCCTGGGTAGAACAGGCATGTGGGGAATGAGAGTTTGGTAGTAGTGGGCGTAAGATGGCATCCTCGGAAGAATCCTTCTAGATTCTAAGTGTTGTTTTCCCTGTAACCTCAGCCTAGCTAGGATTCCTTGCCTTGGGGTGGAGCTTAGTCCCAGCTCGGGGGTGATCCACTGCTGAGCTAATGAGTAGTGTGGTCTAAGGCTGGGTGGTTCATGGAAGGCCTGCACTTGGTTGGTGGATCCCACCATTGTTACAAGATAAGTGTCTAACTATGTTTTATCACATTTTATCAATATGTTTTGTATCTCTGTGTATTATAATGATCATGCATTTTGCTGTGTATTTGGATTAATGTATTTGCCATGGATTATTTATGTTAAAATGACTCTTATGAGTACTCTGATCTTAAATGTATTTCATTGCGTAAACGCACGCGATTAACTATGAATGAGAATGTGGTATTTTGCGTAGTAACACCTACACGGTAGCCAAGGTGCACTACAGTTATTCTGGGTTATCTACCAAGTAGTCTTATAGTAACCCTGGGTAGTTGAGTGAAAGGGGTGTTACAAATTGGTATCAGAGTGAAGGTTTCGACACTGAGCCTAGATGGGCCAGTGGAGTGGTCTTTGGACTGAGAATGTGAAGGGAAATTGGTTCTGGAGAACCAATTTCAAACCTTGGTTTGTTCCGGAGTGGCAAGTAGTTGCTTGATCGCGCTTATGAGCTCAGGAAGTATAGCGGCGAGTGAAACCGCAGATGGTGTGGTCTATGGCCGCAGGGATATAGGTCTCTACATCAATGGTGTTAGAACCTTAGGATCTGTTCGGGAGGGAAGGCGAGCCCTCATGGCCATCGGATCTGGAAAAATGTGCGTATGAATTAAAATTCCTTTTTGAAATACATAGGAATGTGGAAATCGCGATATGCGAAATTCCGAATTGGTTAGGTAGCGTCTGAGCTGTCAGATCTCAGCCAGAAAACCCGTCAGTCGTAGTATTTGTCGGGAGATGTCCAAAGGTTAAACCTCAGATACTAGGGG
>ML784441.1:199169-215786 GCA_009831015.1 Picea engelmannii
AACACCACCCAACATATGTCCATTGGCATGTCACCCTTCAGAGCTTTATATAGCTATGATCCTTTATCATTTGTGGAGATTGCATTTGGTGACAGCAAGGCTCCGATGGTACAGGATTGGATACAACAGAGCCAAGACATTCTAAGGGAATTGAAGGATCATTTACAGAGGGCGCAAAACCAGCAAAAGGTCCAAGCAGACAAGCACGGAGTTGATTGTACCTTTGAGTTTGGTAATTTATTCTATTTGAGGTTGCAACCATACAGGCAGGCCTCCATTAAAAGAAGCGGAGCGGAGAAACTACAGCCACGTTTCTTTGGACCTTACAGAGTCAGCAAGAGGATAGGGGCAGTAGCTTATGAGCTGGAGCTTCCACAGGGTAGAAAAATTCACAACGTCTTCCATGTCTCGTGCCTTAAGAAGGCCCTCGGTCAACATGTCAGGCCTATTGAGGCATTACCTCCCATGGATGAGGAGGGACATCTTGTTTTTATTCCAGAGGAGGTGTTAGAAGTCCGAGAGAAGAGGCTTCGAAACCGAAGCATCAAGGAGTATCTGATCAGGTGGAAGGATTTACCCATTGAGGATGCCTCTTGGGAGCAGGAGCACATGGTTAGAGAAGCAGGTTTGGAATTGCTTGAGGAAAATAAATTTCAATCATGGGAGACTATAATGTCCCCCACCTCTTAGAGAGGTAATGAGGAGACTCAGTGGCCTGGGCACCCCCACTAGGTCATAGTCTCACACTGAAGGGGGGAAAAGTCAAGAAGTTAAAAGTTATAATTTTAACTTGACTTAAGAAAGGAAAAGGAAAGGAGTAAAATATAACTCAACAGAAGAATAGAAGATTAACCCTAGGAGTTAACCTAACTCAACAGATAATTAGAAGGAAAAGTATAAGTAAGAGGTTGGGGTGCACCTATTAGTCATTCTGGTTTTGGATTAGCATTTGCTATTGCTCTTGAGCATTCAGTTTGGGGGTTTTGTTGTATAAACCCTTGTGAGCAACTCAGTGGTGAAATATCCACTCACCTTGTTCCACAGCTTGGTCTCGGGGATGAAAGACTCCTCCACACCATTCTAATCTCAAGGCCAATTTATCGAGGGAGGTTCGATCCAGCTTATCATGAGGGCCTAGGGCCATTCCGACAGTTGGGTTTTGTTTGCAGGGGCAGGACCATCAGTTTGAGGGATTTTCTGGAGGGTTATCATCATTCTATATTTGTCTGCAGATTGGGACGTCGTGGAGCCATAGGGGACGTCCTGTGATTCAGTAAAACTCAGATCTAGGGAGATCTACTTGAGATCTGAGCCCGAAACTTCTCCCACGGGATTCTCATAGCCCGGTCTATATTCTTGGAGAGTTTCAGAGCATTTGGAGGCCTCCTTCATCAGGGCCAAACCAGGTAGGGTTTCATTCATCCAGTGGGGCACACCATTCAGTGAAGAATTCAGATCTATGGGGTTTGAGAGTGGATTTGGGAATTTGGACATCTTGGTTTTCCTTACATTTGCCCGATCTATCATTTGGCATATTTCTCGGGATGATTGGACACTTTTGGTAGCAGGGCAGAATTATTCAGGGCTTTAGCATTCTAGCAGGACGTGGCACTTTCTAGCTTTGAGGTTGAGCATTAGTGTGGCTCAGATCTGCTTGATTTAGTCTTCATTGTATATCCAACCTTTGGAGGCTTCTTTTGTATTGTCGGGAGCATTTTGTACAGCTCATATCTATTACTTGTACGGCCATCTGAGGTTTATGCCAGATCGGCCATCTATTGTATTGATCTTACATTGCTCAAGATAAAAAGGTCAGATCTTTGCTTGTACTTCTACATCTTGAATATATTGTGATCTCCATGTGTTGATGAATCTTGTATGCACTTAATAACTCAATAAATTAGTAGTAGTTAGTGATTCCAAGAAAGAATTTGGCTTGGGATCATTACAGAGTTTATCCTTTTCTTTCGATCAAACCACTGGTCGATCAGTGTTACTTGAGAGGAAAAATTAGCACCCCACCCTCGGTCATTCCATATGGAAAATTTTTGGATGGATCACCAGGATTTTATGCCTAATATTGAAACTCGGTGGGGAGAGAAGTCAAACCTTTATGGAACAAAAATGTACCAGTTCCAACAAAAGTTGAAGCATATCAAACTCCAACTCAAGAAATAGAATAAGGAAGTATTTGGAAATATCTTTTAAGAGAAGAATCAGTTAGAATAAAAAATGGCAACAATTCATTGATTAACATCCTCAGGGATCTCTTCAGAAGAGATAAAAGAATGGGAAAATCAAATCAAAATGGAGTTAGAAAAGAGGGAACTTCAGGAATAAGTCCTATGGAAAAAAAAATATAGAATCCGATGGTTTAAGGAAGGAGATCGAAATATGAAATTCTTCCACAACTCCCTGCTCCAAAGAAGAAATCAGAACAACATTTTGACTCTTGTCCAAAGATCGGGTGAAATAACCGACTTCCCGAAAGACATAGAAAAGGAATTGGTCAACCATTTCAAAATGCTCCTCATAGAACTAGATCAGGATAGAATGGAGGCAATCCATGAGATCTCCAGGCACATCCCTAAACTTATCACCCCATACCAAAATCAAATTTTAATGGGTTTGGCCTCCCCAACGAAAGTAGAAAGAACGATCATGGACATGAAAATAGGAAGTCTCTGGGCCCAGATGGATTCACCTCTGAGTTCTTCGAGAAGTTTTATAAAATCATTGGAAAAGACATATGGGAGGTTGTGGAAGAATCATGAATGTCAGGCTCCATGCTAAAATATTTCAATGCCACCTTTTTATCACTAATCCCAAAGGAAAAAGAGGTGAATACGACAGAAAAGTTCAGACCAATTGCGCTCTGTAATGTTATCTACAAAAAAGTCTCCAAGTTGGTGGCCAATAGACTTAAACCCTTGTTAAAAAAATATCATCTCCAAGGAGAAGGGAGGGTTTGTGGAAGGGCGACAAATCCTGGATGGGATTTTCATTGCCCAGGAAACAATCCACTCAATGAAGAAATAAAAAAAAGTGAGAATACTCATTAAATTAGATATGTCTAAGGATTATGATCGAATAAGTTGGCACTTCCTGAAGAAAATTCTCAAGGCTTTTGTCTTTGAAGAGGACCGGGTCTGTTGGATTCTTGGGTTGGTTTCCTAAGATTTATTCTCTATTATTATCAACGATTCCCTTTCAAAAACCTTCAACCTAATGAGGGTTATTCGTCAAAGTGACCTCTCTCCCCATATATCTACACCATCTTAGTTGAAGTCTTGGGAAGACTAATCCAAAAGGAGGTGGTGGAGAACTAAATTCAAGGAATGAGACCACAAGAAGAGATAGACCCCATGACCCACCTCAATTTTGTCGACTACAACTTGCTCATGTGAATCCCCACTGTCAAAGAAGCCAGATCTATCAGATGTGTGCTAGATCTCTACAAAGAAGCCTCAAGTATAGTCATAAACCTTTCCAAGTATCAATTTTTTTTCTTTAATATTTCTATTCCTGTCTAGACACACATAGCTAGGCTTCTTGGTTTCCAAAAATCTAGTCTCCCTTCCAAGTATTTTGGATCCCCACTTCTCAACAAGGCCATCCATAATACTTCATGGAAAAAGCTTTTGGATAAACTAGAAACAAAGATGACGAAATGGACTCATATATTCCTGACTCTTCCTATTGGATTACTGAGAGGGGGGTGAATCAGTAATAGAGAGATCTAATCCTTTTTAACAATAATATGCAAGTGTTATATTTATTTTTGATCAATGTAGCATTATCATCCAATAGTTTCATAGTAAATAAACAATGAACAACTGAGAAATCATACACATACACAATACACCGAAGTTTTTACGTGGAAACCCAAAGCGGGAGAAAACCACATAATGCTTTTTCTTATATGTCTTTAAGAATTACATTCATTGGAAGCACCAACTTCCTTTGTTTTCCAGCTAAAACTGGAAGGACGCTCCAACCCCCCAGTTTCTCAGGATACAACCTGAGGGAAGCTCCAACTCCCCTATTCTCTAGCTACAACCAGAAGGAGGATACAACCCCTATGTTCTCCGACTACAACCAGAAGGTGGCTACAACCACCCATCCTTGCCACGTCCAACCGCCTTCATGTAGAATTATAATGATGGAACCACTGTCACACCATCACTATGAGATATACCACTATAAAACTTTACCAACCTGTACCACTGACCTGCATCCAACCTGTACTATTGCCCTGCAATCAACATGTACCTGAACTGAGCATGTATAAAACAAATACAATAGGTACACGACCTATAGTTCTATAGCATGTGTATGTACAGGCCCTATCTATACAACAACTCATGTATTTACGCGACCTATCTGTTATGCAGCTTGCATATGCCTTCTGAAACTAGGGTTTTCTTTCTTATGAAAACTTATGATCCTTTGCAACCTCTTTCACATAGATCTACAACATGTCATTGTATCTAGACTGTAGTTGTACCCTGTGCATGCATCCTCATACATAACCTTTACCCAAAGGATCTATATCTCTCTCTATTCATGTGCCATATAAGTGTGTGTAATCATGAACAAGTATAATAACCCTCACATGAACTAGACATTAAATCCTTTTTTATATTTAGACTCTCAATACTTCAAACACTTCTCAAAAACAAGTTCTCAACCATGTATCACAAGAACCCTTAACCATATGCCAAGAAATACAAGATGTGCATCAATACTAACAAATGATAAATATTGATTATACTGACACTATATTTCTGTAGATCTAACTTATATATAAGTTCCCATGCAACCACTATTCTCTCTAGGGAAAATACTCAAATCTCCATAACCATTTCTCATGTATATAAAAAAATCCAACTACTCATAAAAATGAGACATACCTTTTGAACCAGTGGATAGATCTGATGTACCTGATCACTGTAGACCTTCTTAGGAACTGGATCTCAGAATATAGAGACTTGGAATATTCATCTTCTCAAGTTTCTATGGCTTTACCCTCATGTACACACCCTAATATACTATCAGCCCACGTACGTATGCACCCTATTATAATTTTATCCCATTTACGCCTCAGAACTTAGGGTTTTTTTAGTATTTTATGTAATTCTTAAACTTTCGTCGTCATCCCTTCGTGCTACCTCAGACTTGTGCAACTTCAGATATATCAATGAGTACTTGCAATAAGCCTTACACAATAATAGATATTCAATATTCTCAATGGTAATAAAATGAGAGACCCTTGCCTCTTATTTATACTTTCATGTCGCTTCCTCAAGGGGTTACCTTATAACCATATTAAACCACTTTCCTTATTTTAGGGATAACCCACTTCTGACCACTTGTCCACTTAACTTAACCACTTTCCACAAATAGTAAGTTCTCCACTAACTTTATTATTTATATAATTTCTTTTGCAATCACTTTTGACTTATCCATAAATAGTGAATTCTCCACTATATTTATTATTTAAAAATAATTTCTTCTTTGAGCCCACTTTGACTACTTTGACCTTTTAGGGGCTTCTAGATAACTCATGAGGGTTCTCCAACTTCACATGGCCATAACTCTCTAACCGTGAGGAGTTATGTGATGTTCCACATACCACCGAAAATGGAATGACATGTACTATCCATATAGAATAGTATTATATGCAAATATATTAAAAATCATACAATAATAGATCAAACAAACTTGGGTCCATTACCCAAACCTTTGTGCTACTAGAATTTGCTATAGGATTTCTTCAATGGTTGACATCAATGACAACCAACCCAATTAATCAACAATCTCCCCCTTTGGCATTGATGGAAACACTCTGATGCAATACTGAAGTAATATCACTCATGCTCCCTCTATGACCATCGCTCCCCTTGGAACCATGTCCCTATGCTCTTTCTCCAAGCATTTAACTCTACAGATGATAAATATATCCCCCTTTTTCATCAATGACAAAGGTATATTTCCATCTGATGTTGTTCCCCCTAACTGAATTGTCCTTGGGGAAACTCCCTCTAGATAAATTCCTGAAACTGATCTCCCAACCTGAACTATCCTCTTTATGGTGCTTCCTCGTGTAAATCTAAGACATATAATATAAGCATTCAAAATCATTCATTTTGGAGTATAAATTACTCTGAGTCTCTGGCGAAGATACTCAAAGGATTCTCTTGGAAGCGGTTTTGTAAAGATGTCTACCATTTGTTCTTTTGTGCCCACATATTCAACTATGATGTTCTTCTTTGCAACATGTTCCCATAGAAAGTGATACTTGATTGGAATGTTCTTTGTCTTGGAGTGCATCACCGAGTTCTTTGAGATACTGATGGCGCTTGTATTATCACAATATATTGGAATGGGCTCATCATACTCAACTTGTATATCTGTTGGAGTTTGTTTCATCCATAGAACTTGTGTACAACATTATGTTGTTGCAATATACTCTACTTGGGCTGTAGATAAGGATATTGATGATTGTTTCTTTCTTAACCAAGATACTAAACACTCACCCAAGTAGAATGGTGCTCCATTGGTGCTTCGTCGGTCATCAATGCAACCTTCCCAATTTGCATATGTGTAGGAAATAAGTGATAAACCCTTTCCTTTTGGATACTATAATCCAAAATCTTATGTTCCTTTGAGATATCTAAAAATCCTCTTCACTTCTAAGACATGTGATTCTTTTAGTGCTTCTTGAAATCATGCCACCTGTCCAACTTCATGCATTACATATGGTCTAGATGTTGTCACATATAGAAAGCTAGCAATCATTGACCTGTATCGGCTATGGTCTGTAGACTTTGAATCATCATCTTTGCTCAACTTGCAACTAGTTTGCATATAAGTGGTAACTGGTTTGCAATCTTCCATTCCGAACCTCTTTAATATTTATCTGATATACTTAGTTTGAGAAATAAAAATTCTTTGGTTTCTTTGATGTATCTGAAGACCCAGAAAGAAAGATAATTCTTCGAGTAATGAAATTTCAAGTTCATTCTGCATATCCTTTGCAAATTTTTGGCTTAACCTGTCATCATTACTTCCAAAAATAATATCATCAACATAAACTTCAATTAATAAAATACTATATTGAGTTACCTTGATATATAGGTTGTTTTCTGCACTTCCTTTTCTGAAACATGTTCGTTGTAGATATTTATCCAGTCTAGAGTACCATGTTCTAGGATCTTGTTTTATACCATACAAGGTTTTCTTCAATTTACACACATAATCTGTGTTCTCTGACAACTAAAATCCTTATGGTTGTTCAATATAGACTTCTTCTTCAAGTTCAAGATTCAGAAAATTTGATTTCACATCCATCTTATACACTTTAATGTTCTTGGAGCATGCATATGCTAAAAGAAATCGGATTTCTTCCATTCTAGCAACTGGGGAAAATATATCTTCAAAGTTAATTCCTTCAATCTGTGTGTATCATTTACATACCAATGTAGCTTTGTTCCTTGTAACATGTCCATCTTCATTAAATTTATATTTGAAAACCCACTTTGTGTCAATCACATTTTTATTCTTTGGTCTTGGAAACAATTCCCAAGTGTCATTATTCTCTATTTGATCCAATTCTTTATTCATGGCCATATTCCATAATTCATCCTTGTTGGCCTCTTCAAAACTATTTGTTTTAATTGTAGATAAGAGTTCTAGGTGAATTTGTTCTGGTGAATGGATTCTTCTTCTAGTCTCAACTCCTACATCCTTGTTTCTGATAATATGATCTGAAGGATGATTCTTTTGTACTCGTTTGTTAGGTGTCTTTGGAGGCACTTGTTGAACTTTCTCTTCTACCTCTGTTTGATATTCTTCATCTTCCCCTTCTACTTCTTCTTCATATTTTGCTTCTTCTTCATAGATCTGTTCCATTGATTCATTTTCTTCTTCCTTTGATTCTTGTCCACCTGTTTCATCAATTGTTACATTGATGCTTTCCACAACTTTGTTCAACCTCAGATTTTAACACTTGTATGATTTCATTGTACTTGAGTAACCAACAAGTACTCCCTTGTCCACACGAGAGTCAAGCTTTCCCATTCTTCCATCTTCTCGTTTGAAGTAGCATTTTCTTCTGAATACTCTGAAGTGCTTCACATTTGTTTGTCTTCCTTTCCATAGCTCGTAGGGAGTTTTTTCATTTTTGTTTCTGATCATTACTCTATTTTGAATGTAAATTGTTGTATGCATTGCATGTGTCCAAAAAAATATATGTCAATTTGGAACCCATTAACATTGTTCGAGCCATTTCTTGTATTGTCCTGTTCTTTCTTTCAACAACTCCATTCTGTTGAGGTGCCCTAGCAATGGATAATTGCCTCTTTATTCCATTCTTGTTGTAGAATTCCATGATATTGACCCATCTATCACTATACTATCATGAATCTTTCACTACTACAACTGATTAATCTATCAAACTGTACTTCTGCTAACTGATTTCTCTAGATCTTTCTACTCAAAACTATGGAATATGCTCAAAGGATGGTTCTTTGTTCTGTCACAACTATCGCATAGACCCCCCCTGTCTAACATTTATATTACCTGGGAGTCTCTAAGTCAGATGGATCAAAACAATTCCTGCTTTGATGTGTATTCATCATCATATTCATTGATATATTCATCATCTCTCTGATCTCTGACTTCTTTCTTTCTATCTGTGGATTCATGTTTCACTACAGTGCCTGAAAGTACAATCTCTTGAACATGTTCCTTATTTACATGTCCTTATTTTTTTTTAGTTATTTTCCAAACCTTTATGTATCTGACATCTTTCTCTTTCTCTGTAGAATTTTATTCATCTCGTTTTATTTCCAATCTTGCGATCTCTGGGACCTAGTCTTTGTTCACCCGTTCTTCCTATTTTCTTATCCATACTTTATTATATCTGATATCAATGTTATCTTTCATGGACGTATCGATCATGCTTCTGCAATCACGAGCTATGTGTCCATAGTTATAGAATTTTTAACATTCAATGTTACGTGGGGCCACATAGACATTTCTTGCTTGACCATTTCTTTTATAATCTCTACAATATGAACCCTTATGCCCAAAGTTAGTAAAATAAAAACAATGACCATAAAAGAAATTTGCATACCTGGGACTGAATGCTCTTCTTTGTGGTGTAGTCCTTCTGAATTTATTCCTTGACTGATCATGATCATGATTGAAGCTTCTTTGTGGCTTGAACATGGATTGTATTCTTGAATATGTACCCTTATTAGTTTTCTTAGATTCTGGTTGACCATGATTCCTTCCTTTGAGTACTTCGGCATAACTCTTTCTCTTTTCTTCTTTCTTATTTTCTAGCAACCTAGAGTGCTTCTCTTCATTCTCTGCAACTAATACATATGTTTATGTCTCTTCAACGTTCTTGTTAATCTTGAAACATTTACTTCTCAATGTGACAACTTCTTCTTCAAGCTTCTCAACCTCTTCTTCTTTCTTTAATATCTGAGACTTCATGACTTCTTTTGTTCTCTTCGCTTCTTCAAGCTGAGTTTTTAATGTGATTATTTCTTCTTCAAGTACTTTCTCTTCTGGACCAAACTTTGACTCAAACTAGTTTAGATCGTTAGTTATTTTCTTAAGATGATCTGTCAATATCTTCTCTCTCATTTTTGCTTCTTTCTTCTATGCTACTATGTTTTCTTCCAAATACTGTTTTTGATCTTTAATATTTTCTTCTAACTTTCTGGCTTCTTCTAACTGATTTCTTAAGTTATTGATGACATGTTGGGCTTCTTCAAGAATGTGAACATTTTCCTTTTGTTTCATCAATTATTTCTTGAGTGACTTGTTTTCATCTCTTTCTTTTCTTAGTTCATCTAAAGAACTGATCAATTTTGGTTCATAATTGTATTCTTTTTCAATTAGTTTTTCTGTCTCATTTCCTTCATGGCATTCCATTTCAAGATGTCCACGTTTTTCACAATTAAAGAAAAACAACATACTTCTCTTGATTATGTACTCTTCATCTTCTGAATTTGTTTGACATGGTGAACATATTTCTTCTTGATCTGTACCTGCATCTTCTTTGGAATTTTTTGAATCTATGATGGGTGAAGAATATATATCATGTAACTTATCCCAAATTTATCTGGCTGATGAACATTTACCAACATTTTCTCTTACCGAATTAGGTAATCCTTGCCAGACGAAATCAATTGTTATTTTGTTATTCTTCTTTAATTCCTTATTGGCTGCAGTCTTTGCCCTTTTTGAGCTATCATATCCTTTAACAACTGATAGCCAAATATAATACCCGTGTGCCTGTAAAAATACTTTCGTGCTTCTGCTCCATATCTCATAGGTTACCCAATTATGACCATTAAACAATGGTACTCCATTCTCAGAATAATCCATGATATCCTTCCAGTGGTTAAACTGATTTTTGAAGGAATCAACTCTAATCCCAATTGTTGGATTACTGAGAGAGGGGGTGAATCAGTAATAGAGAAATCTGATCCTTTTTAACCATAATATGCAAGTGTTATATATATTCTTTTATCAATGTAGCATTATCATCCAATAGTTGCATAGTAAATAAACAATGAACAAATGAGCACTCATACACATACAAAGTACACCAAAGTTTTTACGTGGAAAACCAAAGCGGGAGAAAACCACATAATGATTTTTATATATGTCTTTAAGAATTACATTCATTGGAAGCACCAACTTCCTTTGTTTTCCATCTACAACTAGAAGCAAGCTCCAAACCCCTAGTTTCTCAAGCTACAATCGGAGGGAAGCTCCAACTCCCCAATTATCTGGCTACAACCAGAAGGAGGATACAACCCCCTATGTTCTCCAGCTACAATTGGAAGGCGGATACAACCACCTCTCCCTGCCCCATCCAACCTCCATGATGTATAAGTAGAATGATAGAATCACTCTCACACTATCATTGTGAGATATACCACTGTAAAACTATACCAACCTGTAACACCGATATGCAACTAACTTGTACTACTACCTTGCAATCAACATGTACCTGAACTAAGCATTATCAAACAAATACAACAGGTACACAACATGTAGTTCTGCATCATGCGTATGTACGTGCCCTATCTATACAACAACTTGTGTATGTACGTGACCTATCTATTATGCAGCCTGTGTATGCATTATGAAACTAGGGTTTTCTTTCTTATGAAAACTTCTGACCCTCTACAACCTCTTTCACATAGATCTGCAACCTGTCACTGCATCCAAACTGTAGTTGTACCCTCTGTATGCATCCTCATACATAACCTTTACCCAACACATCTATATCTCTCTCTAGTCATGTGCCATATAAGTATGTGTAATCATGAACAAGTATAATAACCCTCACATGAACTAGACATTAAATCCTTTTTGATATTTAGCCTCTCAATAATTCAGCCACTTCTCAAATACAAGTTCTCAACCATGTATCACAAGAACCCTTAACCACATCCCAAGAAATACAAGATGTGCCTCAATACTAACAAATGATAAATATTGATTATAGCGGCACTATATTTCTCTAGATCTAACTTATACAGAAGGTCCCATCCAACCATTATTATCTCTAGGGAAAATCCTCAAATCTCCATAGTCGTTTCTCATGTATATAACAAAATCCAACTACTCATAAAAATGAGACATAGCTTTTGAACCAGTGGATAGATCTAATGTACCTGATCACTGTAGACCTTCTTGGGAACTTGTTATCATAATCTAGAGACTTGGAATCTTCATCTTCTCAAGTTTCTATGGCTTTACCCTCATGTACACACCCTAATATACTTCCAGGATATGTACGTACACACCTTATTATCATGTTAGCCCATGTACGCCTCAGAACTTAGGATTTTTTTAGTATTTTCTGTAATTCTGAAACTTTCATCGTCATCCCTTTTTGCTACCTCAGACTTGCACAACTTCAGATATATCAATGAGTACCTACAATAATCCTTACACAATAATAGGTATTCAATATGTTCAATGGTAATAAAAAGAGAGACCCTTGCCTCTTATTTATACTTTCATGTCGCTTCCTCAAGGGGTTACCTTCTAACCATCTTAACCCACTTTTCTTATTTTTGGGCTAACCCACTTCTAACCACTTGTCCACTTAACTTGACCACTTTCCACAAATAATAATTTCTCCACTAACTTTATTATTTAAATAATTTCTTATGCAATCACTTTGACTTATCCATAAATAGTAAATTCTCCACTATCTTTATTATTTAAATAATTTCTTCTTTGCACCCACTTTGACTACTTTGACCTTTTAGGGGATTCTAGATAACTCATGAGGGTTCTCCAACTTCACATGGCCATAACTCTCTAACTATGAGGAGTTATGTGACATTCCACATACCACCATAAATGGCATGACATGTACTATCCATATAGAATAATCTTACCTGCAAATATATTAAAAATCATACCACTATACAACAAACAAACTTGGGTCCATTACCCAAACCTTTGTTCTACCGAAATTTTCTACCAGACTTTTTCAAGGGTTGACATCAATAAAAACCAACCCAATTAATCAACACTTCCTGGTAGAATTTTTCTCATCAAATAGATCCTTAGCTCCATGCCATTTTACTTATTCTCCATGTTGGCAACTCTGAAAGGAATCCCAAAAAATATCAGGACCCTGCAAAGATCCTCCCTATGGGGGGGGGAGGGGGCACAAAAGAGAAAAAATGGGCTTTATTATGTTGGGAAAAACTATGTAAACCAAAGGCCCATGTAAGTGTTGGAATCAGGGATCCCTTGCATGCAGCCATAGATCTAGTAGCTAAATTATGGTGGATATGTATTTCTAACCCAGAGGATTTCTGGGCCAAAGTGTGGAACAAAAATATTCCCCTGATGTAGACCCTTATGACCTCATTCGCATGGATGGATTTCATATGGAATCTCTTAATTGGAATTCATCCTGGAAAAATCCAAAGCTAGTCCTACAAGAAAGTTTATGGGAAGTTCATAATGGGAAGACCACCCTCTTCTAGGATGATGCCTGGGAGAAAATTCCAAACCTAGAAAATCAGGAAGGAATGGATTGTGATAGAACCTCCATGTTGGAAAAAGGGTGGACCCAAGTCCATCAATATTGAGAGAGCATGGGATCTCCAACAACTGAACTTACAAGAATTTGGAAAGATCTGGCTGACTGGTCTGCCCATATGGACCTAGAGTTATTAAATTACATTAAAACCGAGCTTTCCCTCAGACAGATAAAAATAAGAAAAGGCTCGGATATTATCCTGCGGGAAACAAAGGCAAGGGGACACACAAATTAAAAGAATCATATCTACAAACATCGAAATTATCAGAAGATGACATGAGACAGGACTGGCAACGCATCTAAAAAGTAGCGATTTGGCCCAAAATAGCAACCTTCCCGTGGCTTATTCTCTCTCGAAAAGTGTTGAATTGGGATAAACTAAGATTGAAAGGGTATGAAGGCCCCTCCATCTGCATGCTCTGCAAAATAGAGGAGGAATCCCTCTCACATCTCTTCTTCTCCTGCGACGAAGTGCAAATGATTTGGGATTATAGGGAAATAATGTTTCGGAAAGTTGGGATAGACAGAGAAAACCAAACAAAAATTATTACCCATTGGTTAGTCGATCCATTCCAAAATACCATCCTAAACAAATATTTTGAGATATTTCCAAGGATATCAATGTGGAACCTATGGAAAGAAAGAAATAGACAAATTTTAAAGAACAATTCCATACCTACTCAGGGAGTGTGGAACAAAGTTAAAGAGAACATGCAAGAATCCATCGTTGTGAGTACCTAGTAAGTCGAAGCCATAATAGTTCTTGTTGGGGAAGCAAACATCTTTAGGCACTGGAATTTTGACCTAGCCTTCCAACAAGCTCCCAAAACCCCTCCCTGAAAATCAGAAGAAACATACCAATCTTGGAAACCATCGGAGAAAGGAACAACCAAGAAAAATTTTGACGGTGCCTCCAAGGACAACCCTAGGAATTATGGAGCAGTGGGACTATTAAGAGACCTACATAAGAGAATAATGGCTATGTACGCAATAAATATGGGGTACAACTCTAATAATGGGGCATATCTAGAAAGACTCATCCGAGGCTTGGACATGAAAAAACACCAAGGTATCTTGACTCTATAGGTGGAAGGAGACTCTCTCCTGATCATAACAACTTTAAATCGCCTGAGAGATGGGGGAAAACCCAGGAAAAATATCCACAAATTGGAGATTGGTGTATGGATGGAAGTAGGTCGCAAGCCTCATGTAGCACTTCCAGGTGATAATTCCATCCCATGTTTGTCGAAGCACCAACTCAGTGGTGAACTACTTGGAAAATGCAGGTGTCCTACATAACTCTCGAATGACAAAGTGGCATTTGGGGGACCCCACTGAGGCCCCTACTTGGAAAGAAGCCATGAGGCTAAGCGATATCGACATGAAATGCCATGTGATGAGTCAAGAAGTGTATTCAACAACAGATGGATATCCGACACAAGGGTACATGACAACTATCGAAAGATTGAGTGAGATGGGCCCAAATGGTGAACTAGAGTCTCCCTTTGATGCCACTCGAATCTATGAAAAGAGAGAGGAAACTACCACTCTCTATGACTCAACTAGCATCTATCAAGTAGAGGGAAATCACATCCTATAAAGGGTTGATGTTCATATCGACCATCCCAATATACTACAATAATTTGATGCAAGGTCGAATGGAAGATGGCCAATGTATCATCTTCTTAAGAAGAGCTCATTCCAGTACGTGGGGAGTATATGAAAAATATTGAGGGTCATTTGTGTAGATTGAGATTGAGAACCCCCATCATGATAAGGAGGGAAAACACATTGGGATCTTGTGTCATATTTAGAGGGTAGAGGAGATCCATAATTTAGGTAGTTATGGAAAGAAGATCGAGAGGATGGAAGGTACAACTTCCTATTGGTCGAGCCATGTGACATGATTAATGGGAAGGAGTAGAGGATCTCGGGACTTAGGGATGACATCCCTCTTTGGATGTGCCAAGTTTGTTGTTAAAGGAACCTACAGGAGAGCCAAGAAATGAAAGGAAATATTTTTAGAACCGCAAACACGTCATAGACGGTCGAATATTGGGAAGAACCCTCTAAATCACTTCATCTACCTATGGTTTGAAATAGGGATTTGGGACCAACACCATCTTCGATTTATCCAGGATATAATCTCTGAGGAGCTAGAGCTTCGCATTTCTTGAACCATGGCTAGGAAGGGAGAAGGACCAAAAGGAAACAACCAGAACAATCTTCGTTGAGAGGCCCGTCTACTTGATCAAGGGCAGCTCAAGAAACTTGGATGGACGAGATCCGGTATCAGTACCTGAGCACAGAGAAGGAGAAAAAACATGCAGTGGGCATTGAGGAAGCTGTTAGGAGATAGAGACACCTAACTTCAAACGTGGACATTGTTAGAGAGGTGCAGTACTGGGTGGACGACCCTAAATACACCTGCACTAAGGAAATTAGATACTTCCAATTAGAAAAGATGTATTGGATAATGAAATCTATAGTCTCTTAGGCTGTGGCTCAGGCCAAAAGGGATAATGACTAGACCACCCAGGATATTGAAATTCTTGATGGAAAATTTAATATTTTTTGTTGCTTTCAGTTCGGGATCAAGTTCAGAGTTCGATAGGAGACCCGACACTAGCACTCTACTTGTAATGCCCATATAATTCTAAACATCATTTAAGTTTCCTAAACATTTTATGAAAGTAATCTGAAATAGTAACTTCTTAGCATAATAGTGATTCTCATAACAACAACTTCAGTAACTTAGATTTATCAATAAATACTAAATTCATGACAGAAAGAAATAAATACATAACTTAACAAAGTACTTGGTTCTGATGCTAATTGTTGTTGCCACTGTGCCTTGTTGCTGCCTTTCTGCTCCCTGCTACACAGATCAATCCTGCCACAAACAGGAAAATAGCTACCCAAAACTATTGTCCTCCCTGCCAACTAGGAAAACTACCTAGCTCCAGGATATCTACAGATATCCTGGCCCTCCGTGCCCAAAACCTCCAGCAACTCAGTGCCTCCCCTGATCATAAGTCACAGTCCAGAACACTCTGTTCCTTGCTCACAGCAAGCCAACAGTCCACAAAATAACACAGGCTCACAGCCAATACACCAGTCCACAAAATAACACAGGCTCACAGCCAATACAATAGTCCACAGCATCCATTTTGTCCCCTCCCATCGAATGCTGCGCACATCCCCCTCTTCCCCTCCCTTATTCCTCCCGGCCGACTCAAGCAATTACTCCTCCAACCACCCTGCATCCTCCTTCCTTCGTCATGAGTTAATGTTTTATCTCCTCGGGATCCATGGCTATCCCTTTCTGTTACGCCACCATTTTTATATCATTTTTCATTGATCTATTAATTTTAATTCACAGGTCATTAAATGTGATCTGTAATTTGAACTATTACTCAGTTAACCATAATTAATTTCTTTAATTAATTTTACTTTATAATCTTTAAGCATGTATCCCATTAGGGTCGTTACATACACCCACCCTTCAAGAAACTTCG
>ML784441.1:278119-290235 GCA_009831015.1 Picea engelmannii
ATGAGTGGAAAACTAACAAGTGAATATTGAATATTATAATAACTAAATGGTAATGTGCAGAGTGCACATGTTCATAATTCATTGTGAACAAAAGGTTTGTTGTTGTAGCATGTTGATTTACCAAGAAGATTGAGGTGAACCTAACTAAGACTGCTCAAGGAAAAGAGCATGGAGATCACAATAAGAAGTAGATTGCATAAGCAAAGAAGTAGAAAAGGAGGAACACTTTTCTCACTCTAAAAAAAAAAAACTCCAATTGTTTAACAGAGTTGTAAGCCTTAGAAGAACAGTTGTGGGAACAAGTACAACTGGAAAAAGGGAAAATGAATAAATAAGCATATTTAAATGAATACACTTGGTCAAACCATGTTAAATAAAGGTAGTGAGGCCCTAGAAAATAACTCAGCTAGGCTAAAAGTCCAAGGTTGTGTAGGAGTTGGACGAGGGAAGATTTCCTTGACTCCTTTCTTGTTGTTTATTGTATTTCTCCAGTATGAGAGACCGATTTAATGATGTAGGTAAAATTTTTGACACCATAATGATGATGGTTGTATGATTGTAAAAACAATTGAGAATTGTTTGTGTTGCACTCATGAAAACATTAAGGATAATGTGATGAAGTGCATAAAGATATGATAGGACATATCTGAAAATGTTTTATTAATTTGAATGTTATGATACAAACATTTTTATTTTACATGGCGACTAATATATTTGTGATGTATGTCATGTGTAGAAATAAATTGGAGTTGTTGAGAAAGACAATTTCCAATGATGGACAACCTCAAGTAGAGGGTGAATATGAGAAGGTTGTTGTTATAAGATTGTTGAAGGGATTTGGGAGCCCCTGGAGCACTACTTATGAGGTAAAAATCAGAAAAAAAGGGTGCTAGCAACCATAACAGGTATAAAAATGTTCATGCATGTATGACATAAGGTATGAAGGGATTTGGCAAGAATCCCTTCTGAAACTATTTCATTATCTTAGTGATATGCGAATAATTTTGAGTGGTTATTGTATGCCATTGCTACCCAAGCAGGGTAAGATTCAGTAAAGAAGAATCTGAATAATAGAGAGAGGAATTATATGTCAATCAAGGATGAGTTATAATCCTTGCAAGAAAATGCATGAGTAAGGAGTACCATGGGTACAATGACAAATCTAGGGAGACTGGGAATAAATGTGCTCATAGTTAGCACATTACATGGAATGCATTGAGGAATTGCATGTTTGCATCAGAAGGAGGACAATGGATTTTCCATTGAGGAAGGAGGACCTTCCAATACTCTACTTGAATTGTAAAGGTGTTAAAGAAAAGAAAATTTGGGTGGCCATGAGTATTGGCACCCTAGTTACTAATGAAGGAAGAATTCTTGGGTGCATTCAAGAAAAACTTTTAGTTTCATATGTATTGATTTGGGATCATGATCAACCTATAAAAGGAAGCACATTTATGTTGCAATAATGAGCGAGAATGAATAAGCCATATGGTGAAGAGGTTGGTTGAGCTCCAACACACCATGGCAAAGTGCTTGTCATAAAGTGTGGCGAACTGGAAATCAATGAAAGGGTGCATTAGGTATGAATGTGGCTATGAATATTGGCACATTGATTGAATTCATTTGATATTGGAATTGCATTTGGAAAATTTAGTATGTTGAAAGGATGCATATGTAAATAATGATATTTCATTTTGCTATGTACCCTTGAATAGATGAAAATGACTTGGACTGTTAGTATGCATAGTTCTGAAAATATAATGTGCACGAAAACTAACAATTTGTTTGGCTAAGGAATGTTGAAATTATAGGAAGAAAAGGGTCTTGGATATGGCAGTGTTGTAAGCCCATAAGGAAGACCAATTTCATGTTGAGCTAAACAACTATGGGACCATTCTCCCTCCATTAGTAACTTGTCTAATACAAATGATGCACCATAAGGAAGACCATTCTACCTCCATCAATAACTTGTCTAATAAACCGATGCACTTGTCCCATTTTGATACGCTGGAATGTTAGTCAAATGCACAACACTTTGACCACCACATCATGTACCTTTCCAAACTTACACAATATATCCTTGCATTATTTCAAGACATAACTTGAGGTAGGTCTCCTCTTGTACAAATATCATGAATCATAACCACAGACTAAATCACTGCAACCATTGTAGGTGATATTTGTTCTTCTATGTTTGAAGCACCCATTTCCATGCTCTTCAACTGGTTTTTCCACGTGTCTATTGACAACACCAACTGCATGTGAAATGATGACCATTCCCCATCGCAATAATCAAACTTCCTACTAGCATATAATACTTGAGACATATAACCTTTTTCTTCTTCACCAGTTAGGACATAAACCTGAAGAAAACTTACAATGGAAATCCAAAGGGATTTTACCGGTTTTACATTATTCATACCGAATTTCCTGAGTATCTTCACCAAATACTTATGTTGTGATAACCAAGCTTACCATATTTCCTATCTTTGTGTATTTCCATGCCCAAGATTTATTCTGTTTCTCCCAGATCCTTCATAAAAACGCCCTAACCAACTGAGCAAACCTGTTGACCTCAACCATGCTTGTGCTTGCAACAAGCATAACATATAACACCAAGAAAATGAATATACCATAAACACAATGGTTATACTCTATTATTGTAAAATTTGGCTCACCATGAAGGAATCAAACATCTTGTACCATTTGTATGACATGCGTTAGGCCATATAATGATTCTTGAGTTTGCAAACAAATCTTTTGTTGCAATTCTGAACTAACTGTTCTAGGGATGATTTTAAGGATGGAAATTTATTTTAAAATGTAGAAACCTTAGCGAATCTTACTGATCCTTCATATGTCAGCTATAAATGTTTGGTGATATTTTTGTAAAAATATTCAAATTTCTAAGTTTTTTATACAGTTTTTATAAAATGTTGGCAATTTTTAAGGTAAAATAATTATATCCTATAGAATTTGGGCGAATCATTTTTAAAATAGCGAATCTCATTTTTTGAAAAACCATTAAAAATTAGCCCATGAGCGAAATTTAGCCCCTAAAATCATCCTTGAACTGTTCTGGTTGTTCCAAATACGTCCCCTTATCCAAAAAACTCCATATAAAACGGTTTTAACATCTAGTTGTACTAACACAACTAGTGCTAACACAACATGAATATAAACAAACTTTTAACAACTGGTGAGAGACTTTCATGGAAATCAATACCTTCCAAATACCCTTCTGCTACTTGTCATGCTTTGGACGTTTCATCTTTTACTATGTCTGATTTTATAAAAGGAGATTCATCATACACTGCATCTTTGTCCATGATGATTCTGTGGGTAGTAGGATCCCACAGTCTGCACCCCTTAACATCATCACCATATCAAAGATCTACATGTTTGATCTGGGTTCTACTTAGAGTGATAGTAAAAATAATAAGCAACACAACCGAATAATTTCACATTTGAGTAATTACCAGATGACTTGTTCATACCTCTTCCTGAATATTCCTGTCTTTTGTAACCGATGGTGACCAAGTTACCAGATAACACAACCGCTTATGTCCACAACAATTGTTGCAACTTGGCATTACTGAACGTTCTTATTCAATCCCAGCTTCCTTGCAATATTTTCCAAGTTCCATGGATATGAACCTACTTTTATCATATATTCTCAAACACTTGATTGACCTGCCAACACATCAACCTTCCTTTCTACAGGCCCACCTTTATAACCTGGACACACAACTCCACCTCGAAGTTTGCATTCAAACAACTTTGACCAAATCCGGCCAAGCCAACCCAAGTGAACCTTTTCCGCTCACCTCCAAGGACTTCACACTAGAGTCTTAGTGCTCCACCTTAACATGAACATTCCCTTGACCAAATCCGACTAAGCTGACCAAGTAAGCCTTCACCGCTTACCTCCAACTCCATTTACAATGGATTTCACCAAGCCTTTTATAGGCTTCATTACATGCAATCCATGGACACAATACCAGGGGATACCCAAAAAACATGGACCTGAAAAACCACCTTCTTTGACCTAAAAATCCAGATTTAACTAATTAAAGCTTTCACCGAGTCAAGGTTAACCCAACATATATGCCCCCCCACATATTCAATCTACCTAAATCTATGTCTAGACTTTTCATAGGTGACTTAATAAAATAGGGGCATGTATGCCTATCTAGGTCTTACAGACATATCCCATTTACATGCAATCAATAATTTTTACAACTCCAAAGTAAACATTTTTTTTTTTAATTTAACGGTGACTCAACCATCACCACCCTGCACCTTCTATGTGAACACAGGTGGTGAGACACAACAGACAGACAAAACTTCATCAACCATACATGTAGTTGAATTTGCTTCTTTTCTAGAGTCCTCTTTGGATGTTTGTTTTCTTTTCCAACAATCCTTCTTGAGATGCCCAAATTTGCCACAGAAACAACATTTTCCCTTACCCTTACTGTCTTTTGACTTAGACCTGGCTATACCTTTTTGATATTTTCCTCCTTCTGTAGATCGACCTCTGACCACCATTGCTTCTGTTGTTGAGGTTTATTTACTAGAGATTCTCCTCATTTCCTCATACAATAGAGCTCCCACAAACAATGTCATAATCAATGACATCTGTTGAGCTAAACCACATAGTTGTGACCAAATGATCCCAAGACTCAGGCAACGAACACAATAGCATAAACTCCTTTCCCTCATCTCCGTACGTTACGTCTATACTAGATAATTGACAAATCAGAGTATTGAAAACATTCAAGTGATCAACAATTTTCGTACTTTCTTTCATCTGCAAGTTGTATAACTGCCTCTTCAAGAAGATTATGTTTGTCAATGACTTTGTCATATAAAGACTCTCCAGTATGTTCCACAAAACTGATGTTGTCTCCTCTTCAACGATGTTAAAAAACACTTCATCTTCTAGACACAAACGAATGGTATTGAGGGCTCTTGCATCCAAATCTTCCCAGTCCTTGTCTGTTATGCTTGTTGATTTCTTTGTCTTTCTAGCCAACGCCTTTTGTAATCTTTGTTGTACAAGAAGATCCCGCATCTTGAGCTTCCATAGTGCAAAACTATTCTTACCGCTAAATTTCTCCACCTCAAACTTATAACTATGCACTTTCTCCATTAGCAGAAAACTCCAAAACCAGTGCTTATAAAACTGAACCTTTTTAAATGTGGAAGAATAATGGTTTAAACCCCAAAATATTTAATAAAAAGTTTTAAAAAACAATGTTTTATAAATCAAAAAACCCTTTTACCACACATATACATATAGAAGGTCGACCTTACCATTTATTAAAACACCCTCTCAACTTTATTAAACAAAAACCCTTTATTTAAAACCTTTTATCAAAAACCTTAAACTTGTCCACCCTTTTACCTTTTATTATAAAAAAGGCACCTTTTGAAAAAAAAAAAACTCACCTTCATAAAAGCTCACCTCCAAGGTTTAATACACGATTCTCCATATCATTTGTCTCATGTGTATAATAAGACAAACATGAACTCTCCTTTATATGACATGTTGTTGTCCCTTGACCAAGTTTTGAGGAAATAGTGGTCATGTTTGACCACTTTTGGGACTTCGACAGGCTGGTCAAAGATGGAGCACCCAAGCAAAGCTGAGATCGCGGGATCTCACTCATTTTGTGCACTTGTGGACCCAAAAAAGGGTTTACTAGGGTTTATGTAACGGGTTATGGGATGTCGTCCCATGGGTTTACCCATGTTTAAGCCTTTTTGTAAATGTATAAATAAGTAGCTAAGCGATGTAAGAAGACTAGCTGGCTGGTGGGCTATGTGCAGAATATCTTGTAAGTGTTAATGTTGGCTTAGTGCAAGAGGTTGTAAGTTTCTTTGTGCGAACTGGTTGTGTAAAGTAAGGCTTTTTGCTACTAAGGAGTTGGCTCTGTGCCTTGACCTAATTTTGGGAAGGAGGATTTGGTGCGCAACACGCAGATATCCCGTCTTCTGCGGAGTTTGGCTCTGTGGCTTTGTGCACAGGGGAAAATGAAGGTAAGAAGATCGAAGACTAATAAAGAAAAAGAAGAAGTTGGTGGAAGTAGCCCCACACTGGGATGAACCACGTATATCCTGTGTCTTGATGTGCTTTGTGTGATATGAATTATGATGTTTATCTGCTTAGTGTTGTTGTTATAATGTATGATGAATGCATCTGATGATTGTTGCTTAGTGCTTAATGGTATTAGAGATAAATGAATGCTAGATCCAAGCTAATGTTATGTGCTAAGTGATTGAAAGTGCTTGATCTTTATTGTTACTACTTTGATCTGTAATAAGGGTTTAATCTGTGATGTGAATGAGACTTATGAACTAATATCTATTGTTGTCTAAGTGCTCTGCTAAGTGTTGTAATCACATATCTGTGTCCCATCTTGGTTGTAGACACCTGAGTCATGCAACCCCCTCTGCCTCTACCTCCGGTGAGACTTCATCTACTTTGCAGGTGTTGCCGAAATGGTCGGTAGTTAGGGTTTTGTTGGTGCATTGTTGAAGCGTTGAACCCTAGGTCTTCTCCTATGCCAACTAATGGTTCCGTTGTTGGGACCCGAAACTGTGATTGTTGGGAACTGAAGAAAAGAGAAACCTCTGTGCATAGATCTATTGTTATAGTGCGCAATATTCTAATTGACTTACAAAGCTATGTGCTAAGAAAGAAACCTGATCTGAAGAAAAGAGGTAAGATCTTAAAGCTTTGTGCTCTGGTAAGGGTAATATAGGTGGAAATTTTTGCTTCGAAAGCATGAATCTAGGTATGTTTGATATGTTTTGTCCGAGTCTAAATGGTAGGGCACAGTTAGAAGAAAGAGTTGATCTGAATAAATTTGATACAAATAGATAAAGATATGTTATTCCTATGCATAGAAATAATTTTTGGACTAACAAGTGGATGCAGGAACCTAGAAAGAATTTTTGCAGATTGCAGGTCCAACATTGTGATCCCAGTGCGCAGTACAGGAAAGGATGGGGATTGTTTAAAAGAAAGAGAGGATTGACACTGTGTTATAATTGCATAAGATTGGGACATCTTGCTAAGGAATTCCCTGGTACAGGTCCTATTTGTCTTTATTGTAAAGTTATTGGTCATGAGGTTGAGGATTGTCCAAGAATGATTGCTAAAGTTGAAAAGATGAACACGAGACAAGAAAACTCTGAAGAAAGTCAAGAGGCTAAAAGCATGTTGGGGAATCATAAAGAGAAAGAGTCAGAGACTATGTTAGTACAGTTAAAAGAAGTAATGGATGATCACAGAGACATCAGTTTACCAAAAATCCCGAAAGAAAAAACAACACATAGTTACAAGAATAGAAGACTTCGACATCAGATGTGTATTAGATGAAGAAAGACATGTGAATGTCATGCCAAAAAGCACTTGGGAAATTTTGGGAAAACCTACTATGATAACTTCATTGGGAAGGATAGGTTTTTTTAAAGGAAAGATGATAACCCTATGTGGAAGAGTTACTAATATACTTATGATTGCTCATGAAACATCGACTGAAGAAGAATTTGAAGTCATTAAATTTGTTCAGAACAATGCCCCTTTTCCACTTTTATTAGGAAAGACTTGGATTGAGAAGGATCATATCAGAAGGAAAGCAGAGGAGGAAACTACATAACAGAAAAAGCAAGAACTAAGGGACTTCATAACCAAAAAAATAGAGCAACTAATAAAAGAACAAGAGGACAAGTCGAAGCAACAAAGGGCAAGAGAATTAGTTTTCAAAGTTGAAAGAACGCAGGAAGGCTTGCAGAACATGTTCATGCAGGAAAGAAGTCTAGCCACCCCGGAAATAGTAAAAGAAGGGACATTAACCTCTGAATCTGTAAGAGCACATCAGCAGTGCGAAGTCATTTCACCGAAAGAGAATAAGAATACAAATGGGAGGAGGATTCCAGAAATTGTTAAACAAGCTCAAATTACAGGAAAGAAAGTCATGAAGCTTAATAAGAAGAAAGCTAAGCTATGGGAAGCTATAGAGAACACAAGGAAGACTTTGCAGGAGGCAGATCTACAGAACTTGAACCTCGTTGGAATAGCAGAACCACGCAGAATGGGACTTCACCACGTCGAAGCTATATGATCGTTGGAGGCGCCTTGACCGTTAGAATGACACCCCAGAACGGCTAGAAAATGCAGTTATGAGCGAATGGACCGTTGAGACTGTGCCATAAAGGACATATTCGCATTGATGGACACATTCCTGCCTATTGGAGAAATCCGTTACGAAGCTTACTTATTTAACCCGTCGGACGTTGCGTTAGGAGCACTTTTTGCTGCCAATAATTATCTGAGCTAATAGAGAATCGATTGTATATCACGCTATGATTTCTAGAGCTCGCCATCCGTTGGATTACCTCACTGTCTGTTCGCCTACCCGATCTATTTGGTTACAAGTGTGAATATCGAGCGAACCTAGCGCATTAGAGAAGTCTGTGGAGGAGATTCTCGTGGAGCTCATGGCTGAGAGAGTTAGGTCTATAGGAATATAGGTGTTGTCGACTAGCGGACTACAAGCATCCCCCTAGACTGGACGTTGTTCTATCTGTGCTACTGAGAAGCGAAGAAAGCATCGCGACGATCTGGCTAACGCGAAGCAGATCTCGTCGATCTTGCTAGATTACATACTGCCTTTGGCTAGCACGATTAACCGTGACAACATCCCATGTGATTTTGAGTATACGTTGATCACTGTGTACATCTCAAAGGGGATACGCATAGTTGGACCCCAGTTAGGACAAATCCCAGCTCTGAAGAACAACGACTTTAATCTTGGCGACATAAAGAACTATGCCATGCTCACGCCCCATAGGTATTTGATGAAGACGACTGGGAAGAAACCATGCAGTCTCCCAGTCGTGGATTAAGGAGCTCGCACAGTCAACGATATTGAATGTAATGAAGATCCCTCACTTCAGCCGACATAAGGAGGTTAACGCTTGCTGTAACACACCCACTATTATAATTTTAAAAACTTTGGATTAATCTCCCACAAGTGAGAAATCTCCAGCAAACCGGCATTTGCGGAAGCCAACCCCTGGTTAAATATCGGGATTCGGGGTTTCAGAGGTTGTGGTGTCGAGGGTCCCTGTCCTCTCGAATCCCTAATCACCGATGGAACGGATTTTCGACGCGCCCCTTTGGTTGCCTCAGCCCCGCTTGGCTAAGCCTTTGATTCACATGACTGGTTCCCATATGACCATACGATAGCTTCTCGTCGGGGTTTCGGGGTTCACGGTGCCACGGTGCACACATACTTGGAACTCCCGATCCTCCGATCCCCGATGTGCTCCTAGCGTATTGGCTTTCCGGGCTAAGTCCTAGTCAATGTGACCACAAAGTTCACAAGACCACGGTCTTAAGTTCCTGTCGGGGTTTGGCGCCTCTCAATGTTATGGCGCACGAGTCCCTTGGACACTCGACGCACCTTTACACTGGCTAGCCCCCTTGGTTATACCACGGTCCATGTGACCACTTACCATATGACTGTAACCGTATAACCTTCCATCGGGGTTTCAGCATTTGCGATGACATAAAACACATATACCCGGGACTCGCGATATCCCGATCTTCGATTCTCTCCGGATGCTCGACACGTGTCCCTTGTATCAACGGCCTATGATGGTGTCGGAATTTCGCATATCGCGGTTTCGCAATACAGGGGTTTCATGTCCTTGAAATTCCCGATATGCCGATGGGATCTACCACCGACGGTTCTGGATGGTTTCCATCTGTCCCCCAGATGGATGGCCTTGATTGCATCGGGAAATCGCGAATCGCGATTTCAATAGGTAAGAGTTTCATGACTCTTGAAACTCCAATATGTCGAACTCCGACTCTCCGAATTGCGACCTCCTCGGATCTTCCGACACGTGTCCATATTAATGGATGGTTCTGAGCTTATCGGGATTTCGCGGATCGCAAATCCAGATACAACAATCTCTTCACTCCTGAAATCCCCGATGGGTTAAAATCCCGATTCCTAGCCTGATGTCTGACGCGTGTCCCACCGAGGTCAACAGCTAGGATCTTTTCTCGGGATTTCGGGACTTTCGAAGTCCCGTTCCCTTTGCTCTCAGGAACTCCGATTCCCGATTCACGACTTTTCGGGATCCTCTGCCACGCGTCCTGTACAATGGACGGTCCAGATCTGATCGAGACATCGCGTATCGCGATTTCAATATGCAATGGATCTATACTCCCCAAATCTCCGATGGTAAAATCCCGACGCCTCCCAAACGCTGACACGTGTCCTGCCGAGATCAACGGCTTACGAAATTTCTACCCCAGATCTGATGGCTCAGATCACTTCCTCGCACGCCTACCCCTGTGCTTAACCCCTGCGCATCTTCTCCAAATCCAACGGTTGGCGGGTAATTTAGACCGAGATCTAACGGTCTAGATTCGTTTCCTTTGAGTCTTGGGATCTATGATCCCAATTTCTTCGTTTCTCACGATGATAGAGGGCAAGGGGCAAGGTACGTAACGCCTGCGTTACTTTCGTCCATCTAATGGTCGTGAATGACTATGGTTCCTCCGACGAGATCGCATCCGTCGACTTGTCACTCCTCACAACACTACTACCTTGGAACCTTAACGGGATCGTTCCTCCTCGTGCATGGTTAATAAGGCCTGTGCGTTCGAGTCCTTACTCTGGGTTCTTAGCGAACCTTTCCAAAGAGGAAATCTCTGTGAAGAGATCCTTACCGGGGCATTTTCGGGAGCGGATAAAGGAAGACAACTTCCGAGAATGGCTGGGCATGATTGGCTTCATTTTATCAACGTACGTCGTGCATGGTATCCTTTGCGATATACATATATCAACTTATTCATATCAAGCGTAACGCGAACACTTCTCAGGCTGCAATCCTTTACAATTTCACAGTTCTATGAGCTAATATCTACTCCTTATCATCAATTAATACACAGACATTTCTACACAGGAAAACATGTGCAATTCCACAAATCTATGAACATATATGATAGCATATAAATCCCAGATATAATATGAGCAAAACACTTATCAGAAGTAAGTTCAGTAATGGAAGCGACTGCTGAGAGGGGTGCTCGTTTCCACCCAACCGTAGGCGTAGCAACTCCTACTGGATTTACCACTAGCCACCCCCGAGCTGAGACCATGATGTCCTGAGACCTGCGTCTCTCTGTCTGCCAGTGCCCAGGATCGAAGGTTGCAATCCTCCCTCTCTGCAATCACTCACTCTACGTAAAATTGCCAGAGTTCCCCTCGCGTCTGCCCCCGTCAATCGTTCCAGCCATACGCCTTATCCTCTCGCGAAGTTGCGTGTGGCACGATCTTCCTCGCACTGATCAGGCCTGACGTCCCTACGGATGGGCGGTTCACCATCCCATCCCTCATCAAGACATCCGCCTACCAGTCTGCGAGCCATAAATTTGCAGGGCCAGCGAGCCGCTTTTGGTTCTCCGGGCCAGTGGAGTCCAAATACGGTATTAAAATCTCAGTGGAAGTTAACGCCCTTTTTCAAGGTGCCCTCCACCACCATCGTGGTCTCTTTTCCGCACATCCCCTCTCAGCAGTTCTGCAATTAATTAAAACTATCATTTACATTTGTTGACCTCTTCCTGCAGGTCCATTTACAGCACACATTCATACTTATGAGTTTTGCCATAGTCCTTGGCCAGTTCAGTGATATTTACAATCTGGGGGAAACAGGGTGTTACAATTCCCTCCCCCTTAAAAGGAACATCGTCCTCGATGTTCTTAGCTACTAACATGAATTACATGTACAGAAGTAAACAAAATCGGATATGCCTGTCTCATGGCATCCTCTATTTCCCATGTAGCCTCATCTGGGCCAAAATGTTTCCACTGCACCTTGACTTGTGCAATGGTTCTGTTCCGGAGTTGGGTTTCCCTTCTGTCCAATATGCATTGGGGTTCTGGCAGAAATTCTCCCTCTGGTTCCACCTGGATCACAGACCAGTCAATTATATGATTAGCATCATGTACATATTTCTTCAATAAGGAAACATGGAAAACATTGTGTGCTTTTACTGTGGGAGGAAGTGCTAGCCGATAGGCTAC
>ML784441.1:296556-310885 GCA_009831015.1 Picea engelmannii
TACCCCAGATCTGATGGCTCAGATCACTTCCTCGCACGCCTACCCCTGTGCTTAACCCCTGCGCATCTTCTCCAAATCCAACGGCTGGCGGGTAATTTAGACCGAGATCTAACGGTCTAGATTCGTTTCCTTTGAGTCTTGGGATCTATGATCCCAATTTCTTCGTTGCTCACGATGATAGAGGGCAAGGGGCAAGGTACGTAACGCCTGCGTTACTTTCGTCCATCTAATGGTCGTGAATGACTATGGTTCCTCTGACGAGATCTCATCCGTCGACTTGTCACTCCTCACAACACTACTACCTTGGAACCTTAACGGGATCGTTCCTCCTCGTGCATGGTTAATAAGGCCTGTGCGTTCGAGTCCTTACTCTGGGTTCTTAGAGAACCTTTCCAAAGAGGAAATCTCTGTGAAGAGATCCTTACCGGGGCATTTCCGGGAGCGGATAAAGGAAGACAACTTCCGAGAATGGTTGGGCATGATTGGCTTCATTTTATCAACGTACGTCGTGCATGGTATCCTTTGCAATATACATATATCAACTTATTCATATCAAGCGTAACACGAACACTTCTCAGGCTGCAATCCTTTACAATTTCACAGTTCTATGAGCTAATATCTACTCCTTATCATCAATTAATACACAGACATTTCTACACAGGAAAACATGTGCAATTCCACAAATCTATGAACATATATGACAACATATAAATCCCAGATATAATATGAGCAAAACACTTATCAGAAGTAAGTTCAGTAATGGAAGCGACTGCTGAGAGGGGTGCTCGTTTCCACCCAACCGTAGGCGTAGCGACTCCTACTGGATTTACCACTAGCCACCCCCGAGCTGAGACCATGATGTCCTGAGACCTGTGTCTCTCTATCTGCCAGTGCCCAGGAGCGAAGGTTGCAATCCTCCCTCTCTGCGATCACTCACTCTACGTAAAATTGCCAGAGTTCCCCTCGCGTCTTCCCCCGTCAATCGTTCCAGCCATACGCCTTATCCTCTCGCGAGGTTGTGTGTGGCACGATCTTCCTCGCACTGATTAGGCCTGACGTCCCTATGGATGGGCGGTTCACCATCCCATCCCTCATCAAGACATCCACCTACCAGTCTGCGAGCCATAAATTTTCAGGGCCAGCGAGCCGCTTTTGGTTCTCCGGGCCAGTGGAGTCCAAATACGGTATTAAAATCTCAGTTGAAGTTAACGCCCCTTTTTCATGGTGCCCTCCACCACCATCGTGGTCTCTTTTCCGCACATCCCCTCTCAGCAGTTCTGCAATTAATTAAAACTATCACTTACATTCGTTGACCTCTTCCTGCAGGTCCATTTACAACACACATTCATACTTATGAGTTTTGCCATAGTCCTTGCCCAGTTCAGTTATATTTACAATCTGGGGGAAACAGGGTGTTACACTTGCGTTAAACTTCTCTTGTCGTGCTACCACGGAGGATACCTATGGCTCGACATGCACATCATTGTGGATCCGATGTTGATCCACCTGATCACAAGTATGAGCTTGTAGGGACCGGACCCTCAGCAGTTCTACCCAGGGAAGACTTCAGATCGCTCCCTGGCATAGCGCATAAAGGAAGATTATGGTGATGTAGAAAAGGGAAAGCGAGGCTACAAGGTAGCCTCTATCTAGGATGGGACATTGCGCCTCACTTTCCAACTTATAACTGGCAAGCTCGTCAGAAAGAACCATCTGACACAAGTTACTGGGTTCGTAGTGGACCTTGTTGGTAAGTGCGTAGAGGGTATGCAAATGAATTGGATGAGTTACCTCGTCAATGAGATCGAGAAAGACTGTCATGAAGCGCAGGATCAGGGGTATGAATTCCATTTCAGTTGGTTACTTGTATTAATCACATTTGTCACTTGGCAGATGTTGGAAGGAGCGAAATTTCTAGAAATTGATCCATCAGAGTCGATGGCCACAAGGTTCTCCACATTGTGGTATAAAAATGATATGTCAAATCAGTGGTAGTCGAACGTTGTGTTCCATGCCTACTACCAGCAGCTGAAGCGTGCTATTGAGACATTTCCAAGCATTACACCAAACACATTGCACCAGTACAGACTACTAGCGAAGTTCCATGCAGATCAACACTTTATCTATATCACTACGCGTAGGGATGAAAGCAAGGAGGAGTTGCAACCATATTATAAGGTGACCGACGAAGATATGGAGGAGATCACCAAAAAATGGCTGACGGATTTCCTTGTACCGGTTAAAGATGCATAGCTCTCCGACACAGACATCATAGGAAGCCCCTTGGTCACCTGGGTCGAGCATGTTGGGCAGAGCAGCACGAAGAAAAAGAAAAAAATGGTAGAAGTCCAAGAAATTGATGAAGAGGACAACGCCTCTGCAAAAGATGGATGTGGCTCGCCAGAAGGAGGAGGAGAAGACCAAGGCAATGGACAATGAGGAGGGGATGACGGAGAAACACAAGAAGAAGGCGAAGCTACGTCGCCGAAGGACCCCCCTACCGAGGCAGAAACATCAAAGAAAAGAAAGATTTCCCCACATAAACCTTTGGCAAGAAAGAAGATGTGCACTAGTAAGCCCAAGATGAAGGCCACACTCACAGAGGACGACGTCAATATAATCATCGTAGTTGTGGAGGATGATTCAGAGGATATCTTGCAATGATATGGAGCAAAGCAGGAGGTGTTGCATGAAAGAATCAAGAAGGAGTTGAAGGAGATACAACAAGCCATCCATTCGAGCCACGCAATACCTATTGCGCCTTCTTCGTCGAAGATTGCAGAATTGGGGGATGAGCCCACCCAATTACGAAGACTAGCATATGCAACAGAGGATCGGCTTCAGCAAGTCCGAGAAGAAAAGGAATAGGCTATAAAATCCTTGAAGCAAGAAGAGGAGGAGGTCGTGGAGCAACTACGAGTTGCGCAGTCCTGCATAACCACTTACGAGAAGGAGAAAGGTGAAATTCAGGCGATGTTCGAGGAGGACAATGCGAAGATATAGAAAGAAAAAGACCAGCTTCTTGTAGAGCAAACTGCGGTGACTAAAGCACTTCACTCTGTGCCGAAATTGGCATAGGAGGAACCCGAGTCAGCCAAGGTGCAAGTGGGGAAGCTCGCTAAGACCATTTAGCAACTTCAAGCAAGGATAATGGAGTTAGAGCTCCAAGTAGTGCCGAGCACTCCGCAAGAAGTGCACGACCAAAGGGAGGAAGCTGCTATGAGCGCAGTTGGAAGGATAAAGGTCATCACCTTAGAATGTAAGCAGTTGAGTGATCGAAGTGTGCAAACCTATGAATGCCTCACAAAAGATTCGGAGTTGAGGAAACTGGAAGTGCAACACCAGGAGGTGCAACAGCAGGAATCCACCGTGCAGGCGCAGATGAAGCTACTCACTACGGTCGAGCGAATGAAGAGATCACAGGAGCAACGCAAAGTCCAACAACAGATTACTGTCATCCAGAGCAGAGTCATGGAAGTTACACAGAGAATACAACTAGTGCAGGACGAAGCCTGCACGATTTTTTAAGATATTGAAGGACAAGGCTCGCAGCTATACCAAGCGGTTACGACATGGGAACAATGCCTGAAAGGGCATGTTACAGAGAAACTGATTCAGGAGTTTGTCAAGCAGGAGACTCTGGCGAAGCAGCAAGTCGAGGCAGCTCGAGCTAAGCGAGAGCCCTTTGAAGCAACGTTCCCCATATCTGAGTGACTCGAGACAAGTCACAGGTGAGTGTTGGGGGCATGTTGGCCCTTGACCAAGTTTTGAGGAAACAGTGGTCCTGTTTGACCACTTTTGGGACTTCGACAGGCTAGTCGAAGATGGAGCGCCCAGGCGGAACTGAGATCGTGGGATCTCACTCATTTTGTGGGCTTGTGGACCCACCAAAGGATTTACTAGGGTTTATGTAATGGGTTATGGGATGTCGGCCCATGGTTTTACCCATGTTTAGGCCTTTTTGTAAATGTATAAATAAGTAGCTAAGCGATGTAAGAAGCCTAGTTGGCTGGTGGACTATGTGCACAATATGTTGTAAGTGTTAATGTTGGCTTAGTGCAAGAATTTGTAAGTTTCTTTGTGTGAACTGGCTGTGTAAAGTAAGGCTCTGTGCTACTAAGGAGTTGGCTCCGTGCCTTGACCTGATTTTGGGAAGGAGGATCTGGTGCGCAACGCGCAAATCTCCTGTCCTATGTGGAGTTTGGCTCTGTGGCTTTGTGCACAGGAGCAGATGAATGTAAGAAGATCAAAGACTAATAAAGAAGAAGAAGAAGTTGGTGAACGTAGCCCCACACTGGGGTGAACCACGTATATCCTGTGTCTTGATGTGCTTTGTGTGATAGGAGTTATGTTGTTTATCTGCTTAGTGTTGTTGTTATAATGTATGATGAATGCATCTGATGATTGTTTCTTAGTGCTTAATGGTATTAGATATCAATGAATGCTTGATCTGAGCTAATGTTATGTGCTAAGTGATTGAAAGTGGTTGATCTTTATTGTTACTGCGTTGATATGTAATAAGGGTTTAATTTGCGATGTGAATGAGACTTATGAACTAATACCTATTGTTGTCTAAGTGCTCTGCTAAGTGTTGTAATCACATATATGTGTCCCAGCTTGGTTGTAAACACCTGAATCCTATAATCCCCCCTGCCTGTACCTCGGGTGAGACCTCATCTGCTTTGCAGGTGTTGCCAAAAGGGATGGTAGTTAGGGTTTTGTTGGTGCGTTGTTGAAGCGTTGAACCCTGGGTCTGCCCCTGTGCCAACACATGTTTAATAAAACAACACCTTGACTTTGCATGAAAACAAAAAACTCACCTCCAAGGTTTAATACAAGATTCTCCATATCATGTGTCTCACATGTATATGTATAACAAGGGTTGCATGGCAACTTAGTCCCTGCCAAGTAGATTTGGAAATGGAGATGATAGCTGACACCCTATAATTATTGATGATGATGATTACTGTGAAACATGAACAATATGTTATCTAGGGACTAGTTTCATAGTCTTAAAAAAAATCAATTTGTAAAGATTTTAAATGAAAAAAATTAACACTGATAACTATACTGTCAGAAAGATTAGAATTCAAAGAATTCGACCTAGACTCACAAGGAATGGAGGAAGACATGTTGCTCCATGACACTTAGTTTATAGATTTCTCATATGTCATATTGGTCAAGATCTCTAACCACATTTTTACTTTAATGTAGATGTTGTATAGTTTTGGGATTAACCTAAATTTCCTTCCAATTAAGTTAAGCTAGCCAAATGCAAATTGCATTTTAAAAATATTCCATTTTTCTTTTTGAAAATAAACCTTTCAAATTTAATAATATATATTTTTTATATAATATTTATTATATTACATAATAAATATAATATAAATAATATGTTAAATAATAAATATAACATAAATATAATAATAAATAATATATTAGATAATAAATATATTATAAATATAATAATGCATAATAATAAATACATAGTACAATTTTTTATATTTAGATGTGGTGATTGATGAAATTCATTGATTATGTAATTAATTCTACATATTGAAAGACATGAAGGGAGCAATAACACTTCAATTCTATCAACCAATTAAAAATGAGAAACACAAATATTTTTATTATATCCAAAAATATATATTTGTTTTCCTATGTTAAACATTACATTGCATACACAAATTTATGGTAAAAAGAAAATTAATGTCACATCAAAAGAAAACTCATTGTTATAGTCCCATGGAAGGGACTAATAAGACAAAAATGACCTCTCCTTTATATGACATGTTTAATAAAACAAAACACCTTCACACCTTGACTTTGCATGAAAACAAAAAAGAACTCCATACCAGTATCCACCCTTTAATTTTTTAAGATCGACGCTCCTGTGGTGCTTGAATGGGAGTGCGAATTTTTAGAGATCAACGCTCATGTGAATGTTGGTGACCTGAAAATAACTCAATTACGTCCTCTGCTCTCAGAAATTATCTGTTCTTTTCAGTACTTCAGTCTGCTTGTCCTTACATGCCAAAAACATGTCCAAAGGTTCTTGCGCTCACAAGAGACCTCCACACAAGTCACATTGGCTCACCTCCGACACCACCTCTACTTGCTCTGATACCACATGTTAGGCAGCAAAAGAAAAAATGAGCATAAAAACCAGAGCATCAACAAGCAAGATTAAACCGAGAACAACAATCACACAATTGACACAATACGGGAAAAAAACATGGACAATGATACTCGGTATTCTTATTATTCAAGGGAGAATTACAATATCCAACCCATACATACAACCATCCCCTCCTCTCATACACACAACACCTTTGTGTCTTGCTCTCACACACTCACTACACATTGCATTCTCACCTCTATGAGTATGCTCGTATATATAACATCTCTCAAACAACTAGACAAACTTATTATAATAAGATCCAATAGTTACACAAATTGTTAACATAAGAGTGCATATAATTGCATGCATGTACATGTATACAACTAATTCTAATATTTACTCTACAATTTTGATATTAAACATTATACTAATTATAAAATTTATTAAAAATATTTTTAATAAAATAATAAATAAATAAAAATTAAATTCTATTTTTTTAAAAAACATTAAAATATTATTAACCACTCATCACTCATCGACTTAGAACTAACGGATTCTTCACTTGGTGAGAATATTTATAGAAAAAGTGTGTTAATATTTAGAATATTGCATTATAAGGAACAAGAGTTACGAAAAATTATTTCACACTAGTAATTACATTTCACATTGTGTATATTTCACTTTTTGAATAGGGAGTTGTTTAAAAAACAGTGAAACAAAATTAAACCAAAAAAATTATTAAAAAACACGAAAAAAAAAAAAAAAAAACTTAAAGCAATTGGAGTACAACATTTAAGCTAAACAATTCAGTGTAAGATATGAAAAGTCAAATGGTCACTATGTAGCATTCAAATAGTTTTCATGATTTACATGATTGGAGATAGCTTAGTGAACATTAAACTCCGTTACTTCAATAAATTAGTCCCACATCTTCAAATTGTCATGTCATTTGATATTTCATAATTGGAAATAACGTAAAATAGAAGCTAGTCCCGACTCCCAACCATGTGACTTGGATATTCCCACGCCCTCCGGAGAAGAGAGTAAAACAGAAAAGTGCCTGGAAGTTGACAAGGACGTCAATATTGACGGGTAAATAAAATTTTAAGCCGTAGATTTGACGTTTAATTACACGTCATAAATTATAGGATGATGATAGTTGGAGGACAGTTATAGTAGCGGTGGGGTGGGTTACAGGTGGAAGAGGGTTTTAGTAGTTGGTTTAGAGGTGGAGGAGGGTTATACTTGAAAGTTGATGAGAGTTGTAGTAGTTGGTTTACATGTGGAGGAATTGATGAGAGTTGTAGTAGTTGGTTTACAAGTGGAGAAGAGTTATATCTGAAAGTTGATGATCACTTATTGATATTCTAAGTTAACATATTAAATAGATTCAGATAGATTTATTTTTTTATCTTAATCAAAAATACAAATCGATATCTTTGAAAATACAACTTTACAATATTTAATGTCAATATTAGATTATCTTTTTGTCCTTTATGCAATTTACCAGTGTTATTTTTCAAATTCAGAGTAATAACTTGGCTTAAGATTAGATTTATGATTGACAAAGTTCTTTGATAAATTTAATGCAGGATACATTTTTACTAATTTAATTAATATGAAATGTTTATTTGAAATTTTATATTCATATAAATTTATTTAATATATTTATATTTTTTTATTAATAGTTTTAAATTCATATATTTATATTTATAGTTTTTTATATGGATAGTTTTGAAATTTGAATTTTGTAGAAGTTAGGATTATTATTCATTACAATATTTTATTTTCAATTATTCACATATATTTATAGCAAATAATATGTTATTTGATATATTTTAGTGGAAAGTTTTCCATGTTTATTATTATGAAATTGATATATCTTAGTAGAGGGTTTTTAAAATTTATAATTATAAATGTTTTTGTTGGGTTTTAGTATAAAAAATTGTATTTCTAAAATTTAGAAAAGATAAAAAAATTATAATAGTAAAATTAATATATAATAATAAAAAAATTGAACAAACTTAAATGAAAATTTTGTAATGTTAAAATTAACATAAAATTAAATTTCCAAATTTTTAAAAAATTTGAACAAACTTAAATGAAAATTTGTAATGTTAAAATTAACATAAAATTAAATTTGCAAAATTTAAAAAGATAAAAAATTATATTAATAAAATTAACATATAATAATAATAAAAAAAATTACAAACTTAAATTTATCTGAAAATTTGTAATATTAAAATTAACATATAATTATAATTTTACACATAAATTTACATAAAATGTGAAGGTACGGCCATGAAAAACAAAAACCAAAACCAGTGATCAAATTTCTATTTTAAAGTAAAGAAAATTTAAAATTCCAGGCCTGGTTGAGATGCTCTCGTCCAAATCTCTCTTCTCTTGATAAATGCATGAAATAGAAAACACACAATGAAACGATAAGGTTGTCAGAGAGATTTTATTATTCAGCTTAATTTTACTTACAGAAGAGAGCCGCCGCCGCTGCGAGGGCCTGCCTGGAAGTTCCACCTTCTGCCAGAGCTGCGTTGGCACTCTCCCTCAATTCTCTCGCCCTCTCCCTCTTCTTCTTTCCATCCTCTCCTTCCATCAATTCCCGCGCCGCTTTCTCCACTTCCTCTTTCGTTACAATCCCATCTGCTCCCATCTTCGTTCTGACAGCCGTTTTAATGTCGTTAACCAGGAAGAAGGCGGTGGTCCTTTGCTCGGCTTGGAGAGGCCAAGCGATTATGGGAACTCCATGCGAAACACTCTCCAGCACCGAGTTCCAACCACAGTGACTCACAAAACCTCCGGTGGACGGGTGAGCCAAGATGGCAACCTGAGGCGCCCACGAGGTAACAACGAGACCACGATCCTTAGTACGCTGTTCGAAACCCGGGGGCAACAGCGCAGATACATCTGGATTGGAAGCATTATTGGGAGGACTGGGGAGAATCCACAGGAAACGCTGCCCGCTGCCTTCCAGTCCGAGAGCGAGCTCTGCGATTTGGCCGGCTGATAGAAAATTTACGCTACCGAAGGACACGAAGAGAACGGAAGATGCAGGCTGTTTATCCAGCCATTGCAAGCTGCCGCTCCCATCGTGGTGATCAGATTCGGGGGAAGAAATTAGCGGCCCGACCGAATATATGGAAGGTATCCTCGTCCCGTCAATCTCGCCACTGAGGAGAGCTTGAACGCTGGCGCTCTCCAGATCCTGAAATGTATTTATGAGAATCCCGTCTGCTTTTGACAGCTCATAGGAAAGGCGGAGGAAGAGATGATAAAACGGACCAGACTTGTCCTGCATCGGATCCGGAAAATCCCTGGCAGGTATGGATGGAAGTCCAGGTACCTTCACCGGGCCGTCCAAATCCTTCAAACTTTCCGTCATCTCCGCATCCATGGTGCGATGGTAGAGAATGAGGAAAAGATTGGAGGCAGATCCAGTGTAAAGAACATAACTGGGTAYCTGCAGCTTCTTGCTCACCTCGAGCGTGGCAGTGCAGAATATATCGGTGATGAAAGCACTTATGGGATTGGAGGAATCGCTGAGCAGAGTCCTGAGAGCATTTTCGACTGAGCCTGTGGTCTTCTCCAGTACTTTGAATATCAGTACCAAGGGATGCGCYTTCTTCTCTTCAGAATCYAATTCCASTTCCGGGAKCTCAATAAAACGRATGCTYAACCCTGAAGACGCCAGAGAGTTTGTGTAAGCGGTCTGAGAAGGAGTGACCATGAATTTGGCGGTGATGAATGTTATGGAGAAACCATGGCCGGATGCCAACTGCTTGGCGAACTCAAAGAAAGGGATGAGGTGCCCCATTCCCACCGATGGGAAGATCGCTACGTGAGGCTTTCTCGCATCCATTCTTCGTCGCTCAATTCACATCTCACAGAGTTGAGAGCGTAGTAATTTATGTAGATCGGGACTACTCACTTGTTGGTAGATGTGAAATGTTTTTTTGTGCGTCATTAATGATGGGACCATAGGTTGGTATGACAATCTGGAGCAAGGTTTGACAATATGAACCAGAGATGATGTATGTATCAATCGGACACTTCAACCAAGAATTACACTGTCCGGATTGCTTTAATGGTCTCTCTGTTATTACTCAGATAGTCATGAACGATATTTATCACCTGCTCCGCATGTGGAGCAGAAAAGCGCGCTCGTTTTTTTGGTAATTCTGACAACTACGTCATTGACCAGGGTGCAGCCAGCTTCCTCCAAAGGTTACCAAAGTTACCACCATTTTTGGTAACTTATAAACTATAATTTATAATGAACTAGCACAGCCGTTAACTCTCTGCTCGTGAACGCCGAAAGATGGCTTACGCCTGTTAAACTTCCCGTTTACGGCTTACGACTGTTAAACTTTTTGTTTATGGCTTACGGCTGTTAAAAACATAAGCATGCACTGTAAACTAGCACAATTGGTGATCGCTGGTGATGCCAACATAGAAACGTGGCCACCAAATGTCAGTTAGCAGAAACGTCAAGATCTTATCTTAATATTTTTTAATAAGGTAGAAGTGGCAATAAGTTAGTGAACACAGTAATTTTTAAACACGATTAGGTAAATGTAAAAAAGTAAACATATAAACGGATGTCTTTATAACAGCTCGAAAGTTAATGGATGAAATTATTAGTTTATTGTGACGACTAAGAATATTCTAGGCATATTTAATCTCGTCCATAGAAAACGTATTAAAAACTAAAAACTTATTAAATGTGCCCATTGTGAATAGGTATACGCGACATAATTATATTAGAATTGTTTAATTACGCCGATAGGCGTATACCTATTGGCAATGGGTAGAATTAATGATCTTTTAACCTTATTTAACTTTAAACCATAATCTGATGGATAAGCATTCAAGATGCGGGCATATTCTTAGTCGTCCTCCAAAATCAATGAACCAGATTTATTGCTCATAACTTCATTTTATAAAGACATCCGTTAACGTGTTTACCTTTTTACATTTACCTAAGCATACTTAAAAAATTATTGTGCGCATATATAATTGACACATTCAATAATTAATATGTATGAATGCCACGACCTCCACGCATTACACAGAGCGGCATGCATCCACGCACGGGGAAGGGCGTTTAATAGACAACCGCATGCACACGCGACTTGAACTGCCACACATTCTCTGAGCGACCCATACACATTCTCTGAGCCACGCATTCTCTGAGCGAAGTTTTTTTATTTAGACTCAATAGCATGCAGCGAAAAGAAAGATTACCCCCATTCCGCTCAGCATTTCTGAATCGATTCCTCCCTTAATCGAATCCCTGGCTGTGAACTCGCCGGAATCGTTTTCTTTAATTGGAATCGTTTCACTGTAAACAGAAATCGCTTGGAACCACGATCTATATCGTTTGTTTTGATTTTCCTTTATGTGATACATGCTTTATCTTGATTCACATTTCACTACAGCTCAAGGGGTTTGTCGTGTGTTCTGTTTATTTTCGAAAAAAATCTGTTTATTGTTTTTTCTCTCTGTTGTGCTTTAATGTTTTCTTGGCATTTATGAAGATTCAAGGTAGCATAGCCGCGAGTGGAATTGTTTCACTGTTGTTGAACTGTTTGAAACATGCTACACATTTATTCCTGTAAACAGAAATATTAACCCAGCTTTAAAACAAATATAATTATGAATATGTTAATACACTGAACCACCTCTACAGAGTTTCATATTCTACGTTTTTTCTCACTGTAACCAAACTCCAATCTGAATTCAATTCTTTCCATTACTCAAAAACTATAGGATAAAGGTTGACGATGCCAGGCCCTCGATGTCTAGCATGCGTTTCAGTTAATTAACACAACGGTGGTTGAATATCAATAATGGCACGAATTGACGCAGGAGGGTAGTATAATCAATACAACCTTGGCTGTGATCCCCAAATTCTAATGCGAAGAATAGAAAACACCAAATTCGTGGCAAGCCTGTGGGCACCATTGCTGCGTCAGATTCCAACGAAGAAGCGCTGAATTATAACCAGGTGAGTATTCTGAACTCTTTATATTGGTGTTCTTTTTAATGAGAATCGAACAGGCGCCTAACTGACTGGGCGATAGCGTTTTTTCAAGTTTTCATGAGAGATTTTGTGTTGAGCGCCCTGGCGTTTCTGATGAACGAGGAGCCTGAGATTGTGAAAAAATTTCTACTCAAGACGCTGTATCTCCAAGGTGGGAGAAGCAGATTGACTGTTTTACGCTCGGAGAAGGAGTCATGCCGGCTTCTTTCAAGGTCCTGCACGATCCCTTTCGGAATGTGGAGACTCTCATTGCGGATTTTGGAGAGAGCGCGATTGGGAGAGTGGCACCTATCGATTCTGGGTTTTGGTGGATAATTCTTCTGAGGGCGTATAGGATTCTGGGTTTTGGTGGATAATTCTTCTGAGGGCGTATAGGGTTCTGGGTTTTGGTGGATAATTTCAACTTTAATTTTTTCAATTTTCAATTTTGTCTAACTTATAGGGTTCTAGATTCATTTTCCAAAAAAAAATTGAAATAATCAATCATTATTGTAAAGTACAGTATTAAGCCATGTTTTCTCTTTACAGTTATTGTAATTTGCCCAATCTCCGATCTCTTTACTTTTAATCCGAAAACCCAGATTAATGAAACTACATTTTAAGACCGGTTTGTAATTTGCCTGAAGATTGGTGCGAGGTGCGAAGATCTGAAGGTAAAATGGTATTTTGGATTAATCAATCTCCAAAAATTGGGGTAAGAGATGCAAATTGAATGGTAAGAGATGCAAAATGTTAAGAGATGCAAAATAATGAATCGTAAAAAATGTTAACAGTTGTTTAAATAATGAATGGTAAAAAGTGTTAAGAGATGCAAAATGACCCCGCCTCAAAGAATACATATAGCTTTATCACTATATTTAAATAATGAAAGTCCAATAGAATTGATAAAAATATTGAGCACCATACATTTATCAAAGAGCATTATGAAAATTGGACATAAAATTTTCATATTTATTTAAGAGCTTTATCAAAATAGTAAAATTGTAGTAAAATAGTAAAATTTTTATCATAGTAAAATAGTAAAATTTTCATATTTATCATAGTAAAATTATATATGTAAAAAGTGTTTTTCACAATATTAGAAATATAAATAAATATAAATACAAATTGAAGATGAGTTAGACACTAATCTTAATATTAAAACATTAAAATTAAAATTAAATCATCACTTTTGTTATACATTTCATTTATTCTTAATAGTTATTAGGGTTAAGGTTATATTGAGGTTAGGGTTAGAGCTATTTCTATTAAAATTACGGTTATGATTGTATTAAAGTTAAAGTTATTTGTATTAAGCTTTATTTTATAATAATAAAAAGATACTTTAAATATTAATAATTTAATAATAAGAATGTAATCATAATAATTTAATATTTTTAATTTTATATAATATTTATTAATGTATTAATAATTTATCAATGTTTTAATGTATTATATAGTAATGTATTTATTAATGCATTTAATGTATTATTAATGTAACAATGTATTGTTAATGTATTACTTTACAGTATAGTTATATAGTAATGTATTTATTAATGCATTTAATGTATTATTAATTTAACAATGTATTGTTAATGTATTACTTTATCAATGTTTTAATTAATAAGGTATTTATTTATTAATAACTTAATAATTTATTAATAAGATTTATTTTATAATAATAATAATAATAAAATATTAATAATTTAATAATAAGAAGGTAATGATAATAATTTAACAATTTTAATTTTGATTTAATTTAATGTATTATTTATTATTTTATTAATATTTAATGTATTCTCACATTAGTATTATTAATGCATTTAAGGTTTATTTAATGGATTATCAATGTAATAATGTATTATATTATTAGTGTAGTAATACTTTAGTAAAGTATTAATTAATGATGTATTAATTTATTAATTTATCAATAATTTAGTAACACTTTACCATTCATTTATTATTAAAGATTTTATGACAAGTAAAAATTATTAAATGATTTCTTATCAATGTTTTTAGAACAATTATAATTCATCATCTACCATGTTCAAGATGCTTTTCTATCAATTTCTTTAGAACAAGTAAAAATCATCATGTGTAAAGTTAAAGATGGTTTGTCTATCTTATGCATCTATTTTATATAAGGTTGTAAAGCATGTACTTTCTCT